>MU665398.1:77703-128734 GCA_026770625.1 Nicotiana glauca
TATTTACATTTTAAATGATTTGCTTGATAAACTAAACTTAAATGGATATGAACCTTTAATGATGAAAACAAGACTGTCTTCATAGTTTAGGTATATCAGCTTATGTCATTCAAGTTAATTTCTTCCTTTTAATGTGCTACTGTGATTTTGTAGTACCTCAATGATCAGCATAAATGGTTTTCTCTCAAGTTTCATGACTGCTTGATCCCACATATGAGTCTCGTTGTATAAAATAATACTTAAAGTAACTAGATTAAACTCTAATGAACTTCTACAGTTATTCTTGTATGCATTTTGTCGGTTGTTACTCACTTATCTTACGTTATGCCTTAGGTATTGGACTAAATTGCATCTACTATGATTGATCATGGTCTATTATATTGGTAGGTTGAACAGAACTTTAGCATGATTAAATCATCACCCTTAACCTGTAAAACAATTCCATGCCTCCTTAGTAAAAGCTTTCATTGTCTTGAACTTCTATAAATAACAATGTTAGTCTGATTCAATGATGTTTGATACTCAACTATGTTTGTAATGTTGCAATCCTATAAGATTTTCTCATATGTATATTCAAATGTTATACTTGGGATTTCCTGCACTCATCTTGTTCTTAAACAAGCTCTGTTTGTCTTACATGCTCATGTATGTGCCTCTATTTTCACATAACCTTGTTAAGTTTATATAAGTCAACTATAATTCACTTATAAACTTAGGAGAGATAATTTGATGCTTATCTGCCATGTTTGAGTGTAAGACTGTTTATTAACTTCTAATGAGCCTAGAATGAATGAAAAATTTCCTTAGAGATCATATCATTTGTTTAAGTAAGCACCAATTTGTTTTCTTAAGTATCCATGTTGCTAGTCCTTAAGGATTCTGAAGTGGACTATTAACCCTATACTAAGTGAGAAATGAAGTGCTAATTTATGTGTAGACTTTCACTAAGTGAGGACATGGCTAAAGCATATGACTGAAGTTAAGAAGTTACAGAAGAATGAATCTGTCGGTGGGGCTAGTAAGGTTTATATACATACATCTTCTCTATCCCTCAAACAATATGAACTTGGTTGTTTTGAGTTCATGTATTAGCTTGTTGATGTTCTCATTAGTTGTATGCACCTATAACTGATTTCTTTGAGTGGTATTAAGCATGTTAAATTTATGTGACAGTGTACCACATAATGTCATCACTTGATATACTAGTGAATTTTGTGTGTCGAGGCTTTAAAAGCTTCTTTTTATCTAACCTTAATTTGTGTGCACAGTCCGAGCATATATCCTGAATGCTTTTATGTGAAAATTTGATAAAAATGCTAATTTGGCCTTTAAAATTAAATTTAAGTTGACTTCGGTTAATATTTTGGGTAAACGGACTCGGACCCGTAATTTGATGGTTCCAGAGGGTCCGTACGAAAATGTGAGACTTGGCTATATGCCCGGAATTGAATTTCGAGGTCCCAAGCTAGGGAAATAAATTTTTAAAGAAAATTGTTTAACTCAAATTTTAAGAGTTTTTGAAAATTAAATGTATTTGAAATTGATGGTACCGGGCCCGATTTTTGGTTCCGGAGCCTGGTACAGGTCTTATACGGTATTTGGGTTGAGGATGAAAATTTGATAAGAAACGGGCTTGATATGACGTGAATCGGACCTTCGATTGTTAAAATTTGAACTTAAGAGTTCTTGAGATTTTTCTTTGATTTTGATGCTAAATTCGTTGTTAAAGGTATTAATTTGGCGATTGGATCGCACGAGTAAGTCCATATGATATTTTTGAGTTAATATGCATGTTTGGTTTGGAGCCTCGAGGGATCGGGTGAGTTTTGGATAGGCCACAGGATATTTTTACACTTAGAAAGTTGCAGGTTTTTCTGTTTCTAGTGTGCTGGAGTTTTGTTCTTTACGTTCGCAGAGGGACTCTCGTGAACGCGAAGGGTACATCAGTCTGAAGGGAGTTTCCTTCTACGTGAACGCGAGACACAGGTCACAAACGTGAAGCCTTGAGGGGTGTTACCCTTCGCAAATGTGGACCTGCTATTACGAACGCGAAGGCCTTTTTGGTCGTGACTGGGGGAAGGGCTTTTGTTCTATGCGAACGCGGCAACTTGACTGCGAACGTGAAGGCTTAAGGAGCCAAAGCTCCGAAAATGCGATCCGTTCAACCGCGAAACTGAAGGCATCTGGGTCTGACCCTTCGCGAACGTGGCAGGCCTCTCGCGAACGCGAAGAAGGCTTATCCAGTGAATTAAAAACAATAGCAAAACGGGAATTCAGCCCATAACTTACTATTTTCAAACTAGAGACCATTGCGGTGATTTTTAAGAGGCAAGTTCTTCCCCAAAGTTTTTATATATGATTCTAAACCTATTTCTTTCAAATTTCCATTTGCATTTTGTCAATCTTCATCCAAAAATCTAGGGTTTTATCGTAGAATTAGGGATTTGGGTAGAATTAGGGATTTGGGTAGAATTAGGGATTTTTGAATAATTGGGATTTAGACCTCACTTTGTATTCGAATTTCGAAACTAATTGCATATTTTGGCTCGTGGGTAAATGGGTGATCGGGTTTTTATCTGAACCTCGAGTTTTGACCAAGCGGGCCCGAGGTCAATTTTTGACTTTTTGGGAAAAATGATAGAAAACCTATAATTAAGCATTGGGTATGAATTCTTTAGCATTTATTGATGTTGTTAAATTAATTTGGACTAGATACAAGTAATTTGAAGGCAAATTCTAAAGGAAAAGCGGTGTTTGAGGCTTGTGTTGGCCGTGGAAGTTCGAGGTAAGTGTTTGGTCCAACCTTAGCTTGAGAGAATAGGTATTGTTCCTTATTTTCTATGTGATAGTTTAGTGTACAACGTATAGGTGTGGCGACGAGTATCTATACGTCGTTATCGAGCATGCCCGTGAGTCTTGAATAATAATTGTTGTGTTTCTTAATAAGTACCATAAATGCCTAAGTTGTTGAATTATGCGTATTGGGCAATATTATGATTATTCTCGTGGTATTTGTTCGTTGTTGAGTATTGGTTTTAGTTGAGTTTCATTCGTGCAGTTAAACGTTGGTACAAGATTGGTTATAGTTGACTCCCTTACGGGGATGAGTTTATTCTTATTGATGATTCCCTTTTTGCGATATTGTTGTTTCCTTATTTTTCCCTTGCCGTGATTGGTGTTGATTTGTATATTGGGATCAGCTTGCACGCCATAACAATATTATATAGGATAGGATTGCATGCCACAACATAGATTAATAAGGGAGAACAGGAGGGGTCGGGTTGCACGCCACAATAGTGATATATGATTTTGATCGGGTTGCACACCGCAACAATAATATTTGAATCGGGTTGCGCGCCACAACAATAATAAATAAAAGTGGATATTGATTCGTTGTTGTTTCCTTATTCTTACTGATGCGCACTTTAAGATGTTCTTTATATTTTTCTCCTATGTCACTGTTGGTACTTGATATTCCCCACAGCATGTTCTCTTTCCCATCTTAAACTGCTAGTTTCCATTACTATTACTTGTCGTACATTCTTTAACTGAACAGGTTTATTGGGTAGTCTTATCCTAGCCTCGTTACTACTTCGCCGAGGTTAGGCTCGACACTTACCAGTATATGAGGTTGGTTGTGCTGATACTACACTCTGTAATTTGTGCATATCTCGGTACCAGAGCTTTTGGACCTTAGAGTGGTTGCTGCCTTCAATCCAATGGAGACCCGAGGTAGTCGTGCAGACGCACGCATGCCTTGGCATCCCTTTCTATCATTTCCTTTATAATTTTACTTATTCAGAGACAGATTCGTGTATTTCTATTCACACTTTGTTTGTAGTTTTCGTAGATGGTCCGTGACATTGTGACACTAAATTCTGGGTAGAGTTGTATTTAGACTTTCATAGTTTGTATTAAGTTAAACTATCATATTTCATCTTCTGTATTGCTTTTGTTATTATTATTTCCACTGCTTTTGATATGTTGTTTTAAAATTGTTAAGGGATTAAAATCGAAAAGGGTAATTAAATCGGAATAGTTGGCTTGCCTAGCTTTCACTAGTAGGCACCATCACGACTCCCGAGTTGGGAAATCTGGATCGTAACAAGTTGGTATCAGAGCTCTAGGTTGCTTAGGTCTCAAAATTCACGGACAAGCTTGATAGAGTTTGAGGGATCGATACGGATAAGTTTGTGCTTATCCCCGGATGCTATAGAGTTAGGAACAATTTTACTTCTATTCATCTCTGTCATGCAATTTGGTTTCTCAATGCTAATTGGATTTCTACTCTGTTCTTTTGCAGATGGCGATTGTTCTTCTTCATCCGCTGACCAGCAGCCCAATCCCCCAACAGTAGTTTCGATGAGGGGTAGAGGATAAGGCCGAAGGCATGCTAGGCGCCGAAGTAGGGGAAAAGCTCAGCCAGAGCAGCAGCACCGGCGGTGGAGCCTCAGGTAGAGTTTGATGATGAGGTTCTTGCCTAGATAGTTCCGGTGGGATCAGCTTAGGTCCCAGAGGGGTTCACTACTGCCCCAGTACTCTAGGATGCTCTGGTTCGTCTAGTGGGACTTATGGATATTGTCACCCAGGCAGGCTTACCTCCTGTAGCACCAGCCATCTCTCAAGCTGGGGGAGGATAGACTCGTGCTACCCGCAATCCAAAGTAGATGGCTCCTTAGTTTCAGACTACAACAGCTCAGCCAGTTGGAGCAGTTTAGCTAGGTGTAGTAGCTCACACCGATGATGGAGCAGCTATGTTTGCCAATGCTTTGTCGAGATTGGACAGGTTCACCAAGTTTTTCACTACTACTTTTGGTAGTACATCTTCAGAGGATCCCTAAGATTACCTAGACATCTATCATGAGGTTTTTTGGAACATGGGGATAGTGGAGACCAATGGGGTCGGCTTTGCTGCTTTTCGTCTGTTAGGTTCCACCAAGACTTGGTGGGGGGATTATTGTTTGGCTAGGCCATCCGGGTCTCCTGCCTTGACTTGATATCAGTTCTCTCAGCTATTTCAAGAGAAGTTTCTTCCTATCACTCAGAGGGAGGACTATCAGAGGTAGTTTGCTATCTCCTGCAGGGTTCTATGACCGTCACTCAGTATGAGACCAGATTCATTTCTTTGGCCTGTCACGCTCTTATTATACATCCAACCGAGAGAGAGAGAGAGAGATAGAGAGAGAGAGAGGGGGGGGGGGTGAGGATGTTCATTGAGGGACTCACTCAGCTGATTCGATTGCAGATAGTTAAGGAGACTGGGGGCGAGATTTCTTTTTAGGATGCGGCCAATATGGCCAGGAGAGTTGAGATGGTTCTATCATAGGGTAGTGGTCAGGGGTCTGAAAAGAGGCCCTGTCATTCAGGCAGGTTCAGTGGTGCCTCATCTAGAGGCAGGGATTCTTTTGGTAGGGGCTATCCTCCCAGGCTGTTTCATCAGCACTTTTCTCACGATGGATCATGTGCCCGTGATTCTGATATGTAGTATACCGATCAGCAGTCCTATCGTGCACCATCAACTCCTATTAGAGAACCTCCTATTCAGAGCTATTCTCATGGTCAACTGGACCGCCAAGGTCAGTCTCAGTTCCCTCAACTACAGCACTCTGGTGGATGCTTGGAGAGTGGCGAGTATGGTCATACCTATAGGGCTTGTTTGAGATTAGTGGGTGTTCAGCCACAGCAGTAGCGTTCCCGTGCTATGGTTCATGCACCAGGTGTTCCACCGCCCACTCAGCCAGCTAGGGGTGGGGGTAGAGTGCTAGAGGTGGAGGTAGAGGTATTAGAGGTGGAGGTGAAGCCGCTAGAGGTAGAGGCCAGCCAGTAGGAGGCTGTCCTAGGGACGCAGCTCAGAGTGGTGGGGCCCAGCCCCGATGTTATGCTCTTCCAGCCAGGCCCGAGGTTGAGGCCTCCAATGCAGTTATCATAGGTACCATTCTGCTCTATAGTAAAGATGTTTTAATTCTATTTTATCCAGGGTTTACGTACTCCTATATGTCATCTTATTTTTCCCTGTGCCTGGTCATGCCTAGTGATTCTTTGAGTGGTCTTGTATATGTGTCTACACCGGTGGGTCATTCCATTGTAGTGGATCGTGTCCATCATTCATGTATAGTTGTGATTAGGGGTTTTGAGACCCGAGTAGATCTATTACTTTTGGATATGGTCGATTTTGATGTCATATTAGGGATGGACTGGTTATCACCTTGCCATGCTATATTGGACTGTCATGCCAAGACTGTAACCTTAGCTCTGCTGGGTCTACCCCGTTTAGAGTGGAGAGAGACTCATGGTTATTTCACCGATAGGATTATCTTACATATAAAGGCTCGGTATACGGTTGAAAAGGGATGTTAGGCTTATTCGGCGTATGTTCATGACTCTAGTGTCGAGGTTCCTTCTATGGATGTTGTGCCTATTGTTCATGAGTTCCCTGAGGTATTTCCTTCAGACCTGCTGGGTATGCCACCCGACAGGGATATCGACTTTTGCATTGATCTGGCTTTGGGCACTCAGCCCATTTCTATCCCGCCGTATTGTATGGCCCCGCCTGAGTTAAAAGAATTGAAGGAGTAGTTGGAAGACTTCCTTGATAAGGGATTTATTAGACCTAGTGTCTCCCCTTAGGGTGCACTAGTGTTGTTTGTTAAGAAGAAGGACGGATCGATGAGGATATGTATAGATTATCGTTAATTGAACAAGGTTACAATCAAGAATAAGTATCCATTGCTGAGGATTGATGATTTGTTTGACCAACTTCAGGGTGCTAAGGTATTCTCGAAGATTGACTTAAGATCTTGCTACCATCAGTTGAGGATTAGGGCATCTGATGTCCCTAAGATAGCTTTCGGCACTCGCTACCAGCATTATGAGTTCTTGGTGATGTCATTCGGGTTGACAAATTCCCCAGCAGCTTTCATGGATTTGATGAACCGAGTGTTCAAGCCTTACTTGGATTCATTTGTGATAGTCTTCATTGATGATATTTTCATTTATTCCCGTAGCAGGAAGGAGCATGAGTAGAGTTTGAGAGTTGCTCTTCAGACTTTGAGAGATTCAGTAGTATGCTAAGTTTTCAAAGTGCGAGTTTTGGTTGGGATCAGTTGCTTTCTTGGTTCACATTGTATCAATAGAGGGTATTCAGGTAGATCCAAAAAAGATAAAGGTAGTCAAGGACTAGCCTAGACCCACATCAGCTATAGAGATCCGGAGTTTCTTTGGTTTGGTAGGCTATTACAGTCGGTTTATAGAGGGATTTTCATCTATAGCATCCCCTATTACCAGGTTGACCCAGAAGGGTGCCTAGTTCAGGTGGTCAGACGAGTATGAGGCAAGCTTTCAGAAGCTCAAGATAGCTTTGACTACGACGCCGTTGTTGGTTTTACCCACAGGTTCAGGGTCATGTACAGTTTATTGTGATGCATGTCGTATTGGACTTGGTGCGGTGTTTATGCAGGATGGCAAGGTCATTGCTTATGCTTCACGACAGTTGAATATTCATGAGAAGAATTATCCAGTTCACGATTTGGAGTTAGCAGTCATTGTTCACGCGCTGAAGATTTGGAGGAATTATTTATATGGTGTGTCATATGAGGTGTTCGCGGATCACAAGAGTTTGCAATACTTGTTCAAGATGAAGGAGCTAAATTTGAGGCAGAGAAGGTGGTTGGAGCTGTTGAAGGACTATGATATCACCATCTTGTATCATCTAGAAAAGTTTAATGTAGCGACCGATGCATTGAGTATAAAGTCAGCCAGTATGGGCAGCCTTCCGTATATTCCAGTCGGTGAGAGACCGTTTGCTTTGGATGTTCAGGCTTTGGCCAATCAGTTCAGGAGGTTGGATGTTTCTAAGCCTAGTCGTGTGTTAGCTAGTATAGTCGCTCGTTCTTTATTATTTTAGCATATCCGAGATCGGCAGTATGATGATCCTTATTTTATTATCCTTAGAGACACGGTGTGGCACGATGGTGCCAAGAAGGTTACTATTGGAGATGATGGCGTTTTAAGCATGCAAGGTCGTATTTGTGTGCCTAATGTGGATAGGCTTTGTGAGTTAATTCTAGAGGAGGCCCATAGTTCCCAGTATTTTATTCACCCGGGCATCACTAAGATTTATCAGGACTTGTGGCAGCAGTATTGGTGGAGGAGGATGACGAAGGATATTGTTTGACATATGGCTCAGTGTTTGAATTGTCAGCAGGTAAAGTACGAGCATAAGAGACCTGGTGGTTTGTTTAAGAGGATTGATCTTCTTGAGTGGAAGTGGGAGAGTATCGCTATGGACTTTGTTATTGGACTCCCACAGACTCAGAAGAAGTTCGATGCAGTGTGGGTTATTATTGATAGACTGACTAAGTCAGCGCATTTCATTCCTATGGCAATCTCCTATTCTTCCGAGAGGTTAGCTGAGATCTATATTTGGGAGATTGTTCGTCTTCATGGTGTGCCCTTGTCTATTATTTCTGATCGAGGTATACAGTCTACTTGACATTTTTGGAGGGCATTTCAGCGTGAATTGGGCATACGAGTCAAGTTGAGCACAATAATTCATCCCTAAATGAAAGGACAGTCCGAGCGTACTATTCCAATTTTTGAGGATATTCTCCAGACTTGTGTTATGGACTTTGGAGGCTCATGGGATCAGTTCTAGCCTTTAGCGTAGTTTGCCTACAACAACAGTTACCAGTCGAGCATCCAGATGACTCCCTACGAGGCTTTATATGGTAGGCGGTGTCGATCGCCAGTTGGGTGGTTTGAGCTGGGAGAGGTTTGGTCGTTGGATACATATCTAGTGGAGGATGACTTGGACAAGGTTAAGATCATTCAGGATAGGCTTTGAACAGCTCAGTCCAGGAAAAAGAGTTATGCCGACCGTAAGGTTCATGATGTGGCCTTCATGGTCGGTAAGCGGGTGTTGCTTCGGGTGTCACCTATGAAAGGCGTGATGAGATTTGGAAAGAAGAGCAAGCTAATCCCTAGGTTCATTGGCACGTTTGAGATTCTTGATCGAGTGGGAGAGGTGGCTTACAGGCTTGCATTGCCGCAGAGTTTATCAGTCGTGCACCCAGTATTTCAAATGTCCATGCTTCGCAAGTATCATGGTGATCCATCCCATGTGTTAGAATTCAGCATTGTCCAATTGGACAAGGACTTGTCCTATGAAGAGGACCGGTAACTATTCTAGACCGGTAGGTTCGCCAGTTGAGATCGAAGAGTTTCCCTTCTATTCGTGTTTAGTTTAGAGGTCAGCCTATCGAGCCAGCTACCTGGGAGTTCGAGTCCAATAAGCAGAGCCGATATCCCTATCTTTTCCCCGACTCAGGTACTTTTTTTCTATGTCCACTAGACGACGAATGGTTGTTTTAGAGGTGGAGGATATGATGAGCCAAAAGGTCATCACTTAATATACTAGTGAATTCCTTGTTCTGAGGCCTTAAAAGACTCCTTTTATCTCACCTTAATTTGTGTGCATGGTCCGCGCGTATATCCAAAATGCTTTTATGTGAAAATTTGATAAAAATGCTAATATGGCCTTTAAAATTAATTTTAAGTTGACTTCGGTTAATATTTTGGGTAAACGGACCCGCACTCGTGATTTGATGGTCCCGGAGTGTCCGTAGGAAAATGTGGGACTTGGATGTATGCCCAGAATTGAATTCTGAGGTCCCAAGCTCGGGAAATGAATTTTTTAAAAAAATTGTTTAATTGAAACTTTAAGAATTTTTAGAAATTTAAATGTATTTGAAATTGATGGTACCGAGCTCGTATTTTGGTTTCGAAGCCCGGTACAGGTCTTATATGGTATTTGGTTTGAGCCTGTAAAATTTGGTAAGACGCGGGCTTGATATGACGTGAATCGGACCTTCAGTTGTTAAAATTTGAACTTAAGAGTTCTTGAAATTCTTCTTTGATTTTGATGCTAAATTCGTTGTTAAAGGTATTAATTTGGCAATTTGATCGTACGAGTATGGTACATATGATGTGTTTGAGTTAGTATGCATATTTGATTTAGAGCCTCGAGGACTCGAGTGAGTTTTGGATAGGCCAGGGGATGTTTTTACACTTAGAAAGTTGTAGGTTTTTCTGTTTCTGGTGTGCTGGAGTTTTGTTCTTCGCGTTCGCGGAGGGACTCTCGCGAACGCGAAGGGTAAGTCATTCTGAATAGAGTTTCCTTCTACGTGAACGCAAGACACAGGACGCGAACGCGAAGCATTGAGGGGCGTTACCCTTCGCGAGCGCGGACTTGCTATCACGAACGTGAAGGCCTTTCTGGACAGGACTGAGGGAAGGGATTTTGTTCTACGCTTACGCGGCCACTTGTCCGCGAACGTGAAGGCTTGAGGAGACAAAGCTCCACGAACGCAAGCCGTTCAACGCGAACGCGAAGGCATCTGGGCCTGACCTTTCGCAAACCCAAAGAAGGCATGTCCAATGAATTAAACACAGTAGCAAAATGCGAATTTAGCCTATAACTTCATATTTTCAAACTAGATAGCATTGAGGCGATTTTCATGAGGCAATTTCTTCCCCAAAGTTTTGGTATATGATTCTAAACCTTTTTCTTTCAAATTTCCATTTGCATTTCATCAATCTTCATCCTAAAATCTAGGGGTTTTATGGTAGAAATTAGGGATTTGGTAGAATTAGGGCTTTTTAATTAATTGAGATTTAGACCTCGCTTTGGGGTCGGATTTCGAAACTAATTGCATGTTTGGGCTCGTGGGTGAATGGGTGATCGGGTTTTGATTCATACCTCGAGTTTTGACCAAGCGTGCCCGGGGTCAATTTTTGACTTTTCGGGAAAAATGATAGAGAACATATAATTAAGCATTGAGTATGAATTCTTTAGTATTTACTGATGTTGTTAAATTAATTTGGACGAGATACAAGTAATTTGGAGGCGGTGTTTGAGGCTTGAGTTGAATGTGAAAGTTCAAGGTAAGTGGTTGGTCTAACCTTAGCTTGAGGGAATAGGTATTGTGCCTTATTTGTTATGTGCTAGTGTAGTGTATGATGTATAGGTGTGGTGACGAGTATCTATACGTCGTTGTCGAGCATGCCCGTGAGTATTAAATTGTAATTGTTGTGTTTCTGAGTAAGTACGATAAATGCCTAAGTGGTTGACCTCTCCGTGTTGGGCAAGAATTACGCTTATTCTCATGGTATTTGTTCATTGTTGAGTATTGGTTTTTGTTGAGGTTTCATTCGTGAAGTTAAACGTTGGTACTAGATTGGTTATAGCTGACGCCATTGCCGGGATGTGTTTATTGTTATTGTTAATTCCCTTGTCGGGATATTGTTGTTTCCTTATTGTTACCTTGTTGGGATTCTTTATGATCGGGGTTGATTTGTATTTTGGGATCGGGTTGCACGCCGCAGTAATATTATATGGGATCAGGTTGCACATCGCAATATGGAGTGATAAGGGAGAACAGAAGGGGTCGAGTTGCACGCCGCAACAGTGATATATGATTTGGATCGGGTTGCACGCTGCAATAATATTATTTGGATCGGGTTGCTCGCCGCAACAATAATGAATAAAAGTGGATATTTATTCTTACTGATGCGCACCTTAAGATGTTCTTTATGTTTTTCTCCTAAGTTACTGTTGGTACTTAATATTCCCCGCAACATGCTCTATTTCCCATCTTAAACTGCTAGTTTCCATTATTATTACTTGGCGTACATGCTTTAACTCCACAGGTTTATTTAGTAGTCTTTCCTAGCCTCGTCACTACTTCGCCGTGGTTAGGCTCGACACCTACCAGCACATGGGATCAGTTGTGCTGATACTACATTCTATACTGTGTGTAGATCTCGGTACTAGAGTTTTTGGACCTTATAGTGGTTGTTGCCTTCAGTCCAGCGGAGACCCGAGGTGGTCCTGTAGACGTCCGCAGGCCTTGGTGTCCCCTTCTATCATTTCCTTTATGTTTTTACTTATTCAGAGACAGATCCGTGTATTTCTATTCAGACTTTGTTTGTAATATTCTAGATGGTCCGTGACATTGTGACACCAAATTCTGGGTAGAATTATATTTAGACTTCCGCAGTTTGTATTAAGTTAAACTATCAGATTTCATCTTCCGCATTTCTTTTGTTATTATTATTTCCACTTCTTTTGATATGTTGTTTTGAAATTATTAAGGGATTAAAATTGAAAAGTGTAATTAAATCGGAATAGTTGGCTTACCTAACTTTCACTATTAGGCTCCATCACGAATTCTGAGGGTGAGAAATCCGAATCGCGACATAATTGTGTCTGGGCTATAATCTCCCTGGTATTATCTACTATACTCAGAACAATTTATGTAAGAAGTGCACGTGTTTAAACCTGTGTATTGTTGGTACAGTTGTATTGAAATTTTACAATGAGAGCCTCATTAGCACTTAAACCTATAGAAAAGAATAAGTGTGAGTGGTTAAGGGTATTTAGGAGTAAAATTTAGTTTGTGGCTGAGATACTCTCCCTGACACAAGAACTGTCCCTAAGACCCTTATAAACTTTGAAGTGCCAGGGATCCAAAGGGTGTCTTGGCCCTGAATAGAAATTTACCTTATGTCTTTAATCATTGACATTTGCTAATCTCTTTAGGGTTAGTGGTAAATGAAAGCAAAGGCTTCGCTGTAAATTGCTTTATTCTGTTTGACTTTACATTAATTTTAGTTGCATTCCTAATTACTAATGCTTGTTATAGTTATGTCTTGGGCCTTACATCAATGTTATTTGTGTTTAAGTGTTAAATTGGACCATATATCTAATGTCTTTTATTTACACGTGTGACTAAACATGGCCTGTTGATTTCTCAAAGAACTCATGCCCAAGTTCTAGCTTGAATCTGGAGTTATTGAAGTTGTTGCACTTGTTCGCTGTTCGTTGGGCCTAACTTCCTTCACACCCGCTGAGTCCATTTCCTTCCTTTTATCGCTTTATATGATCTGTTGTTACTCCTACATATATAACATTGATAGTATTTCGAGTTTGAGTTACTTTAACAACCTAGACAAGCCTAGAACCATAGATAAAAGAAAAAGTACTATCTCTCAGTAGTTAAATAACCTCAATCTGTTATTTTCATTACCCAGTTTTCACTCTCATACTCTAACCACTTTTCATGAGTTTTCTCTAAGCTCAAAACAGATTTGGAAAAGGATGACATCTCTCTTTCCTTAGAACTCGGAATTGAGCAAACGATTTCAAGTCTGGTTTTTCTTACAAATCAAACAAACGCAGTTGCAAATCAAATATCATCAAAACAATCCTTCCTTGGATCATTTGAAATCAATTTTAAGGTATATCTAAAGCTATTTCATTAATAGTCCTTAATTTATACAAATGGCCACCTTATTTTAAAAGACAAGTATTTCTAACTTAACCCCATATTTTTTTTACAAATACCAGTAAGTATTAAAACCCTGTTTTCAATATTCTTTCAATCGTATGGACATTTCAAAGTCTTTTCTTTTAAATAAAATTTTTTCTTTCTTTTTAAAGTATATATACCACTTCTCTTTCAAAAATGATAAGTTTTTAAAACATAACGTAGGGTAAGCCATAATCTTTCAAGCACTAACTAAGTAAAATATAGACATTTAATTCCTCAAACCTAGTCAAAATCCTAAGAAGCTACCTTAGGTAGATTCTATGGGTGACTAACACCTTCCCCTTAGAGGAACAATAACCCTCACCCAAATCTCACTAGTTAGAAAACTAATAGGATAATGATTTTAAAAATTGAATAAGTACCATAGTATATCTTTAAATTATTAGGTGGTGACTCTTTTTTATCATCAACAGGGAAACCACTAGTTGAATCTTGTTTTGGCTCGTTTAAAATAGGGTGCAATAGTGACTATGGTTCCTTAGGTTATTTTTTATGGTCCGAAAATTTTTTAGGTGATCTGGGTCCATCGGCCGAGCCTATACAGATGGCGTGAGCTATAGCACCCGAAAAAATAGAAATCTGAAAAAACAGTTTGTGGCACTAAAACGCCAAAAATAAAAGCAGAACAATCATGGTGAGGTGGTGATTATTGTTCCTTAGGTAATTTTTTATGGTTTGGAAAACTTTTTAGGTGATCCGGGTCCGGCGGCAAGGGCCCATGTAGAAAGCGTGACCTATAGCACACAAAAATCTAGAAATAAGGCAAAATTCCAGATTTATGACCCTAAAACGCCAAAAATGAGGAACGCTCATGGAGAGGCGGTGATTACGGTTCCTTAGATCTTTTTTGATCGCCCAAAAAAATTTAAGGAGATCTGGGTCCAGCAGCCTGGGCCCATGCATAAGGCGTGGGCTGTAGCACACTAAAATCTTAAAATCCAACAGAATCCTAATTGTATAGCCTTAAAATGCAAAAAAGGAGCAACGGTCAGGCAGAGACAGTGGATATTGTTTCTTAGGTTATTTTTTATTGTCAGGCAAAATTTTAGTCGATCCGGGTCCCACGACTCAGTCCCATGCAGAGGTCATAACACACGAAAATCTAAGAATCGGGAGAAATTCATATTTTATGGACCAAAAATGCTAAAAATGAGAAACGGTCATGGCGACGCGGTGACTAATGTTTCTTAAGTCATTTTAGATTGTTTGTCAAACTTTTAGGCAATCCGGGTCGGGCAGCTCTGGCCCATGCAGAAGGCATAAGTTATAGCACACGAAAATCTAATAATATGGCAAAATTCCAATTTTATGGCCCTAAAATACCAAAAATTGATGGACGATCATGGAGAGTTGATGACTATTGTTCTTTAGGTCATTTTGTATGGTCCAAATAAATCTTAGGCGGTTAGTGTCCGATTGTCCGGGCAGATGGCAATCAAGTGGAATTTCAGTTTTATGGCCCTAAAATACCAAAAATAAGGAACAATCATGTCGAGGTGGTTCCTTAGTCATTTTTTATGGTATAACAAAATTTTAGGCAATTCGGGTCCGGTTAACCTGATGCATGCAGATGACGTGGGCTATAACGCACGAAAATTTAGGGATCTAGCGAAATTATAATTTTATGGCCTAAAATACCAAAAAAATGAGGAACGATCACGGCGAGACGATGCCTATTATTCCTTAGGTTATTTTTGAGTGTCCGATAAAATTTTAGGCGGTTCAAGTCTTGTCGCCCGAATGCATGCAGATGCATGGGTTATAACACATGAAAATATGGGAATCTGATGAAATTCTAGTTATATGGCCCTAAAACACAAAAAAGTGAGGAATGGTCACGGCTAGGCGATCACAATTGTTTCTTAGGTTATTTATTATGATCCAACAATATTTTAAGCGAATCTAGTCCGATCGCTCAGATGCATGCAGATAGCATAGGCTACAGCATACGAAAATCTTAAAATCGGGGCAAAATTCTTAAATATGGCCTTAAAACGCCAAAAAATGAGGAACGGTCATAGCGAGGCGATATCTATTATTTCTTACATTGTTGTTTATGGTCGGTAAAATTTTATGCAGTTCAGGTCCAGCCACCTGGATGGATGCAAATGGAGTGGGCTCTAGCACATAAAAATATGAGAATCGGGCGGAATTCCTGTTTTATGGCCCTAAATACCAAAAAAAGGAACAATAATGGAAAGGCGATGACTATTGTTCCTCAGGTCAATTTTGATGTTCCTATAAAATTTTATGCAGGCCGTGTCCGGTCGCCCGTATGCATACAGATGGTGTGGGCTATAGCATACAAAAATCGAGGAATTGGGTAGAATTCCATTTTTTGGCCATAAACAGCGAAAAATTTAGAGCCATAAAACGAGGATCGGTCATGATGAAGCGATAACTATTGTTCCTTCGGTTATTTGTTATGATCCGATAAAATATAATGTGATTTGGGTCTGGTCGCTTAGATACATGCAGCTGGTGTGGGCAATAGGACACGAAAATCTGCAAATCTGGCAGAATTCAAGTTTTATGGCCGTAAAATGCAACAAAAAAAATAAGGAATGGTCATGGTGAGGCGATGACTATTGTTCCTTAGGTTGCTTTAGATGGTCCGGCAAAATTTTAGACGGTTCGGGTCTGGTCTTTCGAATGCATGCAGATGGCATGGGCTATAGCACACAAAATTCTTGGAATCGAGTGAAATTCAAATTTTATGACCCTAAAATTCCAAAATAAGAGGAACAGTCATGGAGAGGCGATGACTAATGTTCCTTAAGTTGTTGTCTATGTTCCAGCAAAATCTACGCAATTCGGGTCCGATCGCCCGAATCTATGCAAATATCGTGGGTTACAGCAAATACAAATATGAGAATAGGATAGAATTCTTGTTTTCTGACCTTAAAACACCAAAAAAGAGGAACAATAACGACGAGACAATGATTATTATTCCTTAGATCATTTATGATGGTCCGACAAAATTTTAGGGGGTCATGTCTGAACTCCCGATGCATGCAGATGGCGTGGACCCTGTCATATAAAAATTGAGAAATCGAGCAAAATTTCAATTTTATGGCTCTAAAGCAAGAAAATAAGGATCGGTCATGGTAAAGCGATTACTATTGTTCCTTCGATCAATTTTTATAGTCTGGAAAAATTTAAGGTTATCCAGGTCTGGTCTCCTGGATGCATGCATATGGCATGGGCAATAGAACAAGGAAAATATGGGAATCGTACAACATTCTTGTTTTATGGTCCTAAAGTACCAAAAAAATAAGAACATTCATGGCGAGTCATTGACTATTATTCTTAAAGTCATTTTTGACAATCCGATAAAATCTTAGGCGGTCTTGTCGCCCGGATGTATTCCAATGGCATGGGGTATAACACACAAAAATCTAGGAATTGAGCAAAATTCATGTTTTGTGGTCCTAAAACACTAAAAATGAAGAATTCTCATGGTGAGGCGATGAATATTATTTCTTAGGTCATTTTCTATGGTCCGAAAATTTTTTAGGCGGTTCGGGTCTGGTCGCCCGAATGCATGCAGATGACGTGGGTTATAACATACAAACATCTAGTAATCGGGCAGAATTCTCGTTTTATGCTCCTAATAGACCAAAAAATGTGGGATGGTCATATCAAAGTGATGTCTATTGTTCCTTAGGTTGTTCTTGATGGACCAGCAAAATTTTAGGTGGTTCGAGTCCGGCCACCCAGATGCATGCAGGTGGCAAAGGCTACAGCCATGAAAATTTGAGAATCAGGAAAAATTCTAATTTAATGGCCCTAAAACTCCAAAAAATGAGGAACGGTCATGGAGAAGCAATGAATATTATTCCTTAGGTTATTTTTTATGGGCCGACAAAATTTTAGGTGATTCGGTTCTGGTCGTCCAGATGCATGCAGATGGCTTAGGTCATAACACACGAAAATTTGGGAATCGTGTGGCACTCCAGTTTTATGACCCTAGGAAAGGTCATGGATAAGTGATGACTATTTTTTCTTAGGTCTTTTTTATTTACTGATAAAATTTTAGGTGATTGTGGTCCGGTCGTCTGGATACGTGCAGATGGTGTGCGTTATGGCACACAAAAATTTAGGAATCGTGTGCCATTCCTGCTTTATGGCCCTAAAACATAAAAAAATGAGGAACAGTCATGGAGAAGCGATGACTATTATTTCTTAGGCTATATTTGATGGTCCAGCAAAATATAGGTTATTTGGGTCTGGTCGCCCGGATGCACGGCACAGGAAAATTTGAGAATCGTGCGGCATTCCTGTTTTATGTTACTAAAACGCCTAAAATGAGGAACGGTCATGGTGAAGAGATGAATATTATTCTTTAGGTTATTGTTTATTGTTCGGCAAAATTTAAGGCATTTCGGTTCCGATCGCCTGCATGCATACAGATGGTATGGGCTATAGCGCACACAAATTTGAGAATCGTGTGGCATAACTATTATGGCCCTAAAATGCCAAAAAATGAGGAACTGTCATGGTGAAGTGATGACTATTTTTTCTTATGTCATTTTGTATGTAACAGTAAAATTGTAGGCAATTAGGGTCTGGTCGCTCGGATACATGCAGATGGCGTGGGCTAGAGCACACAAAAATCAAGGAATTCTGCGGCATTCCTATTTTATGTCCCTAAAATGTCAAAAAGTGAGGAACGGTCAAGGCAAAGCAGTATTTATCCATCAAGATGTGGAGATTGATGAGGATATTACGCACCATATAGAGGTGGGGTGGATGAAATGGAGGCTAGTGTATGGTGTCTTGTGCAATGGGAAAGTGCCCCCGAAGCTTAATGTTCTATAGAGCGATGGTTAGACCGACCATGATATATGGTGCTGAGTGTTGTCCAGTCAAGACTTCTCATATCTAGAAGATGAAAGTTATAGAAATGAGGATGTTGAGATGGATGTGCGGGCACACTAGGCTAAATAAGATTAGGAATGAAGATATCCGGGTGAAGGTGGGGATAACACCCATAGAAGACAAGATGCGTGCAACTAGACTTAGATGGTTCGCGCACGTGTGGATGAGAAGAATGGATACCCCGGTTAGGAGGTGTGAACGGCTAGCCTTGACGGGTGTGAGAAAAGAAAGAGGGTGGCCAAAGAAATATTGGGGAGAGGTGATCAGGCAGGATCTGGTGTAGCTTCAGATTTGCGAGGACATGACCCTTGATAGGAAGTTGAAGAGGGCAAGCATTAAGGTTGTAGGTTAGGAAGTAGGAGGCTAGCATGGATTCGATCTTAGGCTGTTACTGGCTTTAATATTGCCCATATTACTTCTATAGGGCTGCAGGTTAGGTCGTAGGAGGCTAGTCGATTAGTGTATTGTCTTAGGATACTAGTAGCTCTTTTTGTATCCATATTACTCCATTGCGTTTGCAGTACTGTGTTGTTATTACTGCTTATTGTTATTGCTTTTCTCTCTATTTTTTGTTTATTACGTTGCGGATATTATCTTTCTGTATTTCTTGCTTCCTCTTATATAACTGTGCCACTGTCTCTTCCCATGTTCTTGAGCCGAGGGTCTATCGAAAATAGCCTGTCTACTCCTCCAGAGTAGGGGTAAGATCTGCGTATACACTATATTCCCCAAACTCCAATAGTGAAATTTCACTGAGTTGAGTTGTTGTTATTGGTCATGGTGAAGAGATCACTAATTTTTCTTATATCGATTTTTATAGGACGATAAAATTTAAGGCTGTGAGCACGTGATTTTTGCCCGACTAGAAATACTCCTACAAAAATTTAAAAAATAAGTTTTCTAAATTATTTTTAGTTTTATAGGTTTTTCTTAATTAATTGTTTGCATTTTTTATACATTTAATATTTTTAAAATCATAAAAAAAATACCAAAAATATCATTTTATCATTACATAGCATTTTTAGGCTTTAACTACACTAAGAATTTAATTTCATAAATTAATTACATTTATTAAACAGAAAATCGCAAAATTTTTGTTCATGTTACATGTTAGCCTTAGCTTTAAATTAGTAATTTCATTTCATTCGTTTTAAAATTGATTAGTTGTTCAAATATTAGAAACATTTAATTAAATTTATTTCACAAATTAGATTTTATTTAGGACCTATTTTAGGATTTTAATTTATTAAGTTAGGATTTTTAAAATCAAAGAAAAGAAAAAAAGAAGAAAATTGGCTTGGGTCTCTATTTTAGGCCACCCAAATTAAATTCAGGTAGCCCAATTACATTTCCTTACTCACTTTCTCCCCAGCCCAATCCCTGTTTGGCCCAAATGAGTTCATCAAAGAGAAATTTTTATAAAGTACTGTCTTTTAGTGGTAATTAGCTATCTATAGATATCATTTGCTATATTACAAATTGTAGATATATTTTCTATTGTTATAAGATGTATTTAAGCTATTATATAGCAAAAATAGATGTGAATCAGGGAAGTCAAGCTAATCAGTTGTTGTATTCGAGTGTATTCGACTGTATTCATGACGTGAAACATAGGATTACAGCTGGACATATTATTGTATTCGACTGTATTCGACGATATTCACACTGTGAAACAGGGGATTACACTATTTATAAACGGAAAGTGAATCAATTAACATAATAGACACCTAATATAACTCAACAAATTTAATTATAACACACAAAATTTGTATTTTCAGTTATAAAAAAGATTCTCAACCAAAAAATACCCCAAAAATATAGCAATCTTCAAAGAAATTATATAATACATCTGAATATATAAATTATATTAATTAGAAAAAAATATATGAATACATTCATGGCATATAGCGAGACAGTAAATACAATGAAATACATAGAATACAACGGGATACATTAAAATATAATTAAAAAATAACAGTGAACATAATGAAATACATGGAATACGACGAGATACATTGAATTATAATGGAGAAAAAATAGTCAATACAACAAAATACATGAAAACACAGCGTGATATGTTGAAAATATATTAAAATATATTAACAGAAATCTTCTTCTTCATTGTGATTAATTGAATGCCAGGGCTTCTAATTTGATTGAAAAGATTAGCCTTTTTTTGTATTAGGCCATCGTCCGACGGGTTCCATTTTGAGAAAGCCTTCCAATACTTTATCCATCCCTTGAAAACCTAAACCCAACAAAAAGAAAACATTCGCACAAATATAGTATTGTGTGTATATACTGCTATAGGTATATTTTATCAATTAGAGAAGTCACCGCTAGGACATTTTTGGGTTGAATTTGAGAAGAGAATATCTCCGGCGATGGAATTTCGGTGAACGTGTGTATACGTTAAATTTTCTTCCATCATTGTTATACTAGAACTGCTTTGAAACCCGATGCTTGTTCGAGATTGGGCAAGGCATAATGACAACTTTGAATTGGTAAGAGAAATTTTGAGATTGAGCATTGTGTTTTTAGGAAATGGGGAAAGAGAATGACATGTATCAAAGTAGATAGAGAAAAAAAATAGTATAAGTGAATCGCGTATTTAGTAACTTAGGAGTAGGAAGTAACAAAAATTAAATATTTTATTATAAACATTAAAAGATATCGATAAACTATAATTTTTTTAAATAATATTTATTTAAAATAAATAAAATATTAATCTTTGCTATAAAATGTAAAATTCCTTAGACCCTAAGTTACAAAAGACCCTAAGTTTCAAACCCCCTTTCTCTCGAAAAACAACGATTCTCCTCAATTTCAACACAAAATAATCAGCCACAGCTCTTTTCCCTTTCGCACAAAAATCTCAACTTCACACCTTCAGCAACCTAACACACGCACACACAGTCGTCCAGCCATCTCCACCCTCGACCTCAACCCGCCGCCGGCGACCCTCACCTATTTCCTTTACACTCCAGCCGTCCCCTCTAACTGGAAATGCATTACTCTGCTTTTGGTATAAGAGTTCTGAGAATTCCAAATTGTAAATGGAATTGGAAATGCATGTTAGAAAAATCGGAAATTGAAATAGGCATGGCCATTACTCTGTTAGGATTTAGGCAGTACATCCAAGGATGTGAGATTATACTACGAGGAGGTTTTCCCCTTTATCCCAATTGCTCATTTTTAATCAACTCGTGAATTTTCTTCTAAATGGTTTAGTGAATTAATTGATTCCCCATTTTCCATTGCTTAACTTTACACCATGCTTGCATTATTCCATAAGACTCGGACTTCTCTATGTGATCCCAAGTTTAGGAAAAGAATAATGCTTCAGGCGTGATTAATAATTAAATCATCACGGTTATGGGTACGGTTCCCGTGGCATGATTGTGATATCTAATCCCCAATTCGGGGGTACATTTCATGTGACCCGACCATAGCTTTGAACAATAATAATAAAAATATGCCGCAAATTGCGGGTGCGTTTCATGTAACATGGTTTGCAATGTCTTCCAAAAACGGCAAGTGTACAATGATCGTAACTTGTTCAAGAAATAATTCCACAAATCCTAACTAGCGATTAAATAAATAAAAGCGGTTATAAAAGTTAAAAATGCACAATAGGTTTAAAACATGTAATAAATTAGATAATTTGGCCAATTATTAATAGTTGAACGACCGTGCTAAAATCACAAAACTCGGGAGTGCTTAACACCTTCTCCTGTCACACCTCCTTTTTACACACCCGAAGGTATATATGAGAGTTTTTCCAATTAAAGTGACATTATTCGAAATGAGATTATTTATTTGATTTTTTAGAGTCCACACTTGAAATATTTTAATTAGTTCCTAAGTCACCGGTTTATTTTAAATCTCAAATCGAGGAAATTCGACTTTCCTTTTGAAGTCTGTGAACCAGAAATTCTAAGAAAGGATTCTGTTAGACCGGGAGAAGGTGTTAGGTATTCTCGGGTTCCGTGGTTCTAGCATGGTCACTTAAACTAATATTACAGGCATATTATCTGAGTTTAATACATGTTTTAGTCTATGATACATTTTAACTTATTAACCGCTTTTAATTATTTTAGGATGATTCAACGTTATTTAAAACATACCTTGAACCACGTCACGTGAATGCACCCGCGGTCCACGTTACATTTTATTTAACATTGTTGAGAATTGAAATTGAGTCACATGAAATGCACACATCATTTTAACAAATAAAGGAAATCAATTTAAATAGTGCGCCTAAAGTAACTACAAAATTTTAAATTAATAACAAGGTTTGTGAGACCCATGGAAAATTTAATAGTGGTACATTTTATTATTAATTAAATGAGGGCCATGGGTTTTGGGATTTTATTCGGCATGGCACTCCTCGAATTATTCTATTAAAAAAAAGGTTTCTAAATTTGGTTTTTGAGGGCCATAGTTTGTATGTTTGGCTAATACGGCACACCTCGATCTAGTTAAAAGAATCCAATTAATTGGTTAAAAGACTAATGGAATTCTATTTTTATTTTTAAACTAATGTTCAAATTAACCTAATAACTAGTGGACTAGCGTTTAAAGAAAGCAAGCATTTGGCTAAAAGAGGCTTGGGCTGACAGCAGTTAAATGAGATTTGAGTCCAAGAAACTGCCCAAGTGCCATAGGGCATGCAATTCCTATTTACAAATGGCCTCAAATCCAGGCTCAAAATGAGCCCAAACATGATGAAGAGAAGAACGCGGAAGAGAGCGGGACTCAGGATCGAATCCCTACTGAACAAATGGACGTTTGGATTATAAGAGCATTTGGCTCTAAATTACCCCTTCAGTGGCTCAAATTCCATTTGACTTAAACAATTTCAGCAAAGTAAGGCATGAAATACATTATCTAATTAAGATGTAATTATGTAGAACCAAAGAAAAAAAATGAAAATATTGCTCGCTAAAACAACTGAAACTACTACCATGATTTTCTACATAGTGACTTTTACAGTAATACTCTAAACATTCAAACTGAAGAGCAAACTACATGGACATGTTATTAAATTTGTTCAGATACCAAACCCAACATATAAAAGAGGTAAAAAAAAAACACAAATTAATTAACTGTAGCCTTTTAATCAATAACAGCTTGAACCAATACGATCAAATCCTAACAAAGAGAGTTTTTCATTTAACTTAAGACTATGGAATTTAAACCTTGAATAAACCCTTCTCTAATACAAGATAGTAGCAAAACATCCCACAAGCTTAATGTGCAACTAATTGGAGTCTAAGAAGTACATCAGACTCTCAGCAGAATCAAACAAAACCAGCAGTAATTCATCTTATACCATATCTACAACATGAGAAGGCTAATATAACATGCATAAGATTAAATATTACAAAATACTAAAGAAATGGAAGAAACAAGGACAATAAGACTCAATAACAGCTTGTATTTCATATATCACATTAGAGCATGTTTACACTTCATGTGTTGTCCATGGTTTGAAAGATACCTGGAATTCAAAGAGAAAAACAGAGAGTATGAAGAATTAGTCGCAGCAGCAGAGTCAGCTCAACAATTCAGCAAAAACCAACTTCTTTCAACAGTCCAAAACCCAGATGAGAACAAGTTTTTTGAAGCTTTTAGAAAGCTTGAGTATCGGGGAACTTAAAGAACAAAACCAAATCAATTTTCAAGCAAATTTTAGTATTTTTAGAGTCTAAAAAAGGCTCAGCCGTTTCTAAAATTTTTTAGTTTTGTATTCTCTGAATTCTGACTTGAGAAGAAAGAAACAATGCCTTTTATAGAAAGCCTCTTAGGGCAGCAGAAATGGTTTCAAATTTTGCCCATTACCCCTTTTTGATTTTTATTCTTTTGACTTTAAACCCCAATTTTCTAACCTGTTTGCTATGTTAGTCCCTTCCCCCACCTTCCAGGGAATTTCCAAGCAATTATAAGAGATTCTCTTAATTAATTTCGCTAGACTACCCTTGTACCCCTTGTTATTTACCCTCATGAACTAACCTGGGTCAAGTTGACCCAAATATCAATCCCAAACCTTGGCTCGCAAATTCGGACTAACTCTCCCTTTTCTTTGGGCCTTTATCCTACCAAAAACCCAAGGTTTTGATTCCAAAAACCAATAGGAGGTCAGTCCATAAACTGGGCCAATAGAGTTCTAAAGAGCTACTGAAGCCAGTAATCAAAAGAAACAAATAGATGGAAATTCAAACAAAGTAAACAACAAAAATCAAATAAACTAAAAGAAAACGTGCTGACCAAAGATAATCTAAAACTAGCATGCATACAAAAATAGAAAGAAAAGGAAAGAAACAGAAGTAGATGAGAAGGAGAATAAAAAAAACAAAACGAGGAAAGAACTGAAATACCTAGAATAAACGGGCGGAAAATGGCTTGAACGGACTCTTGGCGTTTCTATTTGAACCAAAAACGAGTGTTAGTCGGGTTGTTCTCGTGAGAACAACCGTCCAACACATGTTTCAAGTCGAAGTCCCTTAAACGCTTTTAGAGAAAATCAAACCAGACCTTTTGCATGAGGAAATGAAGGTGGGAACGAATCTAGGGTTCTTTTAAGATCTAAAATTAGAGAACAATGGAGGGGATTTCGGGAAAATTGACGGTGGTTTAGTGTTCGAGGGATTATGGGGAGTGGTGAAATTTTGGGGTTGATTGGAGCTTCCATCCCTACATGTCGCGCATCGCATTGGAGCTGGATGGATGAAGAGGAGGCTCGCTTCCGGTATTTTTTGTGATAGGAATGTACCGCTAAGACTTAAGGGTAAGTTTTATAGAGTGGTGGTTCGACCGACTATGATGTATGAGGCTAAGTGTTAGCCAGTCAAGACCTCCCACGTGTAGAAGACGAGAGTAGCAGAGATGAGGATGTTGAGATAGATGTGTGGATGTACCAGGAGAGATAGGATTAGGAATGAAGATATCTAGGACAAAGAGGGAGTAGCCTCCGTGGAGGATAAGATGTGGGAGTCGAGGCTGAGATGGTTCAGCCATGTTAAGAGAAGAAGCATTAATGCTCCAGTTAGGAGGTGTGAGAAGTTGGCCATTGAGAGTTTGAGAAGAGGTCGAGGTAGGCCTAAGAAGTATTGGGGAGAGGTGATTAGGCAGGACATGGTGCTGCTTCAGCTTACTGAGGACATGACCCCTGATAGGAGAGTGTGGAGGTCAAGGATTAATGTAGAAGGTTAGTAGGTAGTTTATAGTTGCTCACCGATAGTCTTAGTAGTATGCATGTCCCTTCATATTCCTAGATTTTTATTATGTTATGTGGTTTTGTTCGCCTCAGGTATTGTATTCCCTGTTGCAATTTAAAGAAGAACTATACAATTCAAAATTAAAGAGTTAAAATGAAAAATGAGTTATTCTTTGTGATTTTCATTTTTCTAAAACAACTAATTTGCTAATTTGAAATTATAAAAATAAATCCTAAATGCAAATACAATGTATTTTTGTATTTTTAATGAATTAAATAATACATGCACAGAAAAGTGTGAACAATAAAGAAAATTCTACAATAATTCCTAAAATGGCAAACAATTTAAAGAAAAATCTAATTCTTTGGGATTCTGTAAGAGTAATTCATGTAGGGCAAAAATCACGTGCCCACAGCCGCCCCTATTTGCTCGGAGACACGAAGGGCTTTCTGGCAAAGATAAAATGAGCAATTATGAGGGATTTGTGTTCATTTGAAACTCCATTAGAAGCATTTTTTGAAAGAGCCTAACTGAACCTTGCTTCAGAGGTTGCCTGAATATCCTTGGCTATAAAGGAATCAGGTTAGTGTAGTTCTAGAAGTTTCGGTAGCTGGGACTACCAGGAAGCTGTGATTTTACTGTTGCTGCTGCTACTACTGTTTGCTAAACTCCTTATTACATCAAAATGAAAGATAAGAAATTAAACTAGCTAAACCTATGAGTTACAAGATTTCTATTTATAAATCTTCAGAAACTTTGATCTTGAGTCTTGGCTGGTTCTTGCTGCAGACTCCGATCTGAATCTTGATGCTTGTCAGTTGTAATCGCTGGTTCCTTTTTCAGCTTTTGGATCAAGGCAGGACATGCAACACTTGCGACTTCAATCATATCTTGATCAGTCCGTACCTTTCTCCGCTACAGCAATTTGAGTTCACTTCTTTTTGCTCTTTTTCTTCTTTTCTTTTATTCTGGATCGAGACTTCTTCTTTCGGTCATCTCAAACCTTGTGCCTCGAGGTAAAACCTGCTCAGACACCACAACTAACAAACGAACGAAATTTTTTGCCCCAGTTTTCACTAGGAAAATTTCATGACTTATTGTAACAAAATTCTAAACAATTTTTTTTGTTGAAAGCAATTAATTCAGGATTGTGTATCTTTGGGGAAGAAGATATTAGGGAGTGGATACTATATATCTAAAATGAATCAACTAGGGAGTGGAGACCCTATGTTGGAAAGGCGACTAGGGAGTGAAGACCCTATGTCTAAAATAAAACTCAACTAGGGAATGGAGACCCTATGTTGGAAAAAGCGACTAGGGAGTGGAGACCCTATGTCTAAAATAATCTCAACTAGAGAATGAAGATTCTATGTTGGCAAAAGGCGACTAGAGAGTGGAGAAGATATGTCTAAAATAATCTCAACTATGGAGTGGAGACCCTATGTTGGCAAAAGGTGTCTAGAGAGTGGAGACCCTATGTCTAAAATAATCTCAATTAGGGAGTGAAGACCCTATGTCTAAAATAAACTAAACTAGGGAGTGAAGACCCTATGTTGGCAAAAGGCGACTAGGGAGTGGAGACCCTATGTCTAAAATAATCTCAATTAGGGAGTGAAGACCCTATGTCTAAAATAAACTAAGCTAGGGAGTGAAGACCCTATGTTGGCAAAAGGCGACTAGGGAGTGGAGACCCTATGTCTAAAATAATCTCAATTAGGGAGTGAAGACCCTATGTCTAAAATAAACTAAGCTAGGGAGTGAAGACCCTATGTTGGCAAAAGGCGACTAGGGAGTGGAGACCCTATGTCTAAAATAATCTCAATTAGGGAGTGAAGACCCTATGTCTAAAATAAACTAAGCTAGGGAGTGAAGACCCTATGTTGGCAAAAGGCGACTAGGGAGTGGAGACCCTATGTCTAAAATAATCTCAATTAGGGAGTGAAGACCCTATGTCTAAAATAAACTAAGCTAGGGAGTGAAGACCCTATGTTGGCAAAAGGCGACTAGGGAGTGGAGACCCTATGTCTAAAATAATCTCAATTAGGGAGTGAAGACCCTATGTCTAAAATAAACTAAGCTAGGGAGTGAAGACCCTATGTTGGCAAAAGGCGACTAGGGAGTGGAGACCCTATGTCTAAAATAATCTCAATTAGGGAGTGAAGACCCTATGTCTAAAATAAACTAAGCTAGGGAGTGAAGACCCTATGTTGGCAAAAGGCGACTAGGGAGTGGAGACCCTATGTCTAAAATAATCTCAATTAGGGAGTGAAGACCCTATGTCTAAAATAAACTAAGCTAGGGAGTGAAGACCCTATGTTGGCAAAAGGCGACTAGGGAGTGGAGACCCTATGTCTAAAATAATCTCAATTAGGGAGTGAAGACCCTATGTCTAAAATAAACTAAGCTAGGGAGTGAAGACCCTATGTTGGCAAAAGGCGACTAGGGAGTGGAGACCCTATGTCTAAAATAATCTCAACTAGTGAGTGGAGACCCTATTTTGGCAAAAGGAGACTAGGAAGTGGAGATTCTATGTCTAAAATAATCTCAACTAGGGAGTGGAGACCCTATGTTGGCAAAAAGCGACTAGGGAGTGGAGACCTTGTGTCTAAAATAATCTCAACTAGGGAGTGGAGACCCTATGTTGGCAAAAGGTGACTAGGGACTGGAGACCCTATGTTTAAAATAATCTCAACTAGGGAATGGAGACCCTATGTTGGCAAATGGCGACTAGGGAGTGGAGACCCTATGTCTAAAATAATCTCAACTAGGAAATGGAGACGTTATGTTGGAAAGGTGACTAGGGAGTGGAGACCCTAAGTCGAAAATAATTTGAACTATGGAGTGGAGACCTTATGTTGGCAAAATGCAACTAGGGAGTGGAGGCCCTATGCCTAAAATAATCTCAACTAAGGAGTGAAGAACCTATGTTGGAAAAAAGTTACTAGGGAGTGGAGATCTTATGTCTAAAATAATCTCAACTAGGGAGTAGAGATCCTATGTTGGCAAAAAGGATACTAGGAAGTGGAGACCCTATATCTAAAAATAAACTCAACTAGGGAGTGAAGACCCTATGTTGGCAAAAGGCGGCTAGAGAGTGAAGACCCTATGTCTAAAACAAAACCATCTAGGGAGTGGAGACCCTATGTTGGAAAAATATAAAAATAGAGATTGAGGGTCCTAAGCTATCATTTTTTTTGAATATTCTTCTTTCATTTTTTTTGAATATTCTTCTTATTTTTTTTTTTCATTTTTTTTCTCTCTTCTCTTTTTTTTTATTTATTTCATGGAATGAGTAAATGCGAGAAAAAATTCGGAGGGGACTTCCCTTTTTATAGATTGTTGTTGCAAAGTTGTTTCTAGCCTTTGCGCAATTTCTTCTTTCGGTTGCACCTGCTTTTTGCAAGGTTGCTTTGGATTACACCTGTTTAATGTTTTCAAATAAAGAATAATTGTTAGTTTGAAACGGTGATTGATTTTGTGGCTTTGATTGTTTTTGATCACTTGATCTCGGCCCAACTTTTTTGAGGAGAACCTTTGTGGCTTACTGGCTTTCCGAAGATTAATCTCTCTTCTAAAATCGAGGAATTCAACTTTCCAAAATTTCTCATAATAGTTCACTCGTATGGGGCTTTAGCTCTTTCATTTTATTTTGCCTATATGGACACTTGACTTGGATTTCTCTCATTTTCAATAATTTTGACTTCAGAGCATTAGCCTTCATGGCCAATCGGGATCGACTTGATGCACCCGCTAAGGCTGGGTGCTTTTCTTTGAATTTGGCTTTTGTTAAGCAGAACCCTGTAAAATTAATCTTTCTACCTCTTCTTTGTATTAGTTTCGGAACAGAGTTAGACAGAAAGGGATTCAAAGAAAAGTAAACAAAGGACAAGAAAGTGAATTTAAAGAGAAGTGTCCCTTTCGGGGAGGAAAGAAAGACTTATCTGGAGTGAATGCAGACTTCAATAGACATGACATGCTTCTTGGACTGGATACCCGATCTGCACAAGTATCCAACTTATAGACATGACATCCTTCTTGGACTGGATACCCGATCTGCACAAGTATCCAACTACTCATAAACCCATTACGAACCGAGAGACCTTGTCAGGACACTTTCAGTGCTGATGGTGGTGAGGGATTTCTTCTTTTTGATCAACGTCGCCCTTTGCGGGTTTTCGCCAATCGACCTCTCATTTCTCTTCTTACCATCGCCTTATAGTGCTCTTTACGATTTTTCATTAACAAGACTCTCCCATTTCAATTTCTCTAGTCACCATCGTCTTACAGTGCCCGTAGGTTTTTACCAATAAGACTCTCATTTTATTTCTCTTATCTTGATTGCATCGGGTTCAAACAACTGCGTTCTCTGATTTTGAACACCTTTCCACCGATTGATCGGAAGGACTTGAACAGGATTTGGGGTAAAAAGAATTTGGATTGAATTACAACTTTGGAACCGTTCAGGCGGGATCATCCCCGAACCATTATAACATCTGCCCCAGTTTCACTTTTGGGGGGAAATTGGATTTTAGTTTTTGTGTGACTGAACCCTAGAGAGTGGCTGCCTACGTATCCTTTCGGAATCAAGTCAAACGTAGTTCAGAGAAACATTTTGTTTTGTTGTTTTTGTTTCTTTTTTTTTAATTTTTTTTACAAAGGTTTTGAAGTTCCAAAGAGAGTAATAAAAGAAAGGTAACCGGCTCAAAGGTTTAGCAAAGGATTGGAGTGTTTGGTGTAGCAAGAATGAAAGCCTTCGTCATCTATATTGGATAATGTTGTTGTTGCAGTAAGACTAGACATAATACCATTTGACTGCATCTGTATTTACAGCTATTTCGGGATCATTTCCTTCGATGTCTCCCAGGTACCCTTTTGGCAACAATTTTTTGATAATGTATGGGCCCTTTCAGTTAGGAGCGAATTTTCCTTTTGCTTCCTGGTGATGGGGGAGAATACGCCTAAAAAGAGTTGCCCCACTTCAAAGTTTTTAGGCTGCACTTTCTTGTTGTAGGCGTGGGCCATTCTTTGTTGATACAACTGCCCCTGGCAGACTGGGGCCATTCACTTTTCATCAATCAGGGTTAACTGTTCTATACGAGTTTTGACCCACTCACTGTCTTCAATTTCAGCTTCAACGATGATCCTTAGAGAAGGAATTTCAACTTCTGCGGGTATCACGGCTTTAGTGTCGTAAACCAATAGGTATGGCGTTGCTCCGACCGATGTGCGCACAGTTGTGCAATATCCCAACAACGCAAACGGTAACTTTTCATGCCATTGCCTAGAACTTTGGATCATATTTCTCAGAATTTTTTTGATGTTCTTGTTTGCTGCTTCAACGGTACCGTTAGCTTTGGGCCGATAAGGGGTAGAGTTCCGAGGTGTCATCTTGAACTGTTCGCATCTCCCTCATCAAATGACTATTCAAGTTTGCAGCATTATCTGTAATGATAGTTGCAGGAAAACCGAAAGGGCATATGAGATTGGAGTGCACGAAGTCTACCACAACTTTTTTGGTGATAGATTTGAGAGTAATTGCTTCTACCCACTTTGTGAAGTAGTCGATAGCAACCAATATGAATCTATGCCTATTTGAAGCTTTTGGCTCGATCGGCCTAATGAGATCCATACCCAGGCAACAAATAGCCAAGGTGCTGACATGGGATGCAGTTTTGTAGGTGGTGCATGAATTAGATCACCGTGCACTTGACACTGATGACATATCCGGACAAAACTAAAGCAATCTTTTTCCATAGTCATCCAGTAATAGCCTGCTCGAAAATTTTCTTTGCTAAAACGTACACATTCATGTGGGGTCCACACATTCCTGCATGCACTTCATACATGAATTTTCCGGCCTCTTCGGCGTCAACATATCTTAACAAGTTGAGATCCGTAGTCCTTTTGTACAAGACCTCGCCGCTCAAGAAGAAACTACCGGCAAACCTTCTAATGGTTCTCTTTTGATCTCCATTGTCTTGCTCGGGATATTTTTTCGTTTTAAAAAATATCTTGATATCATGATATCATGGCTGAACATTTGGTTCCATCTCAACCGCATTGCATTAACCATGCCTTTTTCGGATTTGGATTTCCAGCAGGTCAATGTGGATATTGCCTGGATATGGTAACATCGAGGCCAAAGTAGCGAGCGCATTGGCTAACTCATTGTGAAAACAAGGAATGTACTTGAATTCAATTGACTTGAACCGCTTGCTAAGATCTTCCACATGTTGTCTGTGGGGAATAAGCTTGACATCCCAGGTTTCCCATTCTCCCTGAGCTTGTCGAATAATAAAGTCCAAATCCCCCATGATCAATAATTCTTCGACATCTTGGTCGATTGCCATATTTATACCCATAATGTAGGCTTCATACTCGGCAGTGTTGTTTGTGCAAAAAAATCGAAGCCGGGTTGTGGTTGGATAGTGCTGACCTATGGGTGATATCAAGATTTCCCCAATTCCAACGTCTTTTGCGTTCACAGCTCCATCGAAGAACATTTTCCAAGCATTGGTGTCTTCTGATATTACCTCAATTGAATTCACCTCCTCATTCGGAAAGTACTTATTCAAAGGTTGATGTTCATCATCAACGGGGTTTTCAACTAGGTGATCTGCTAAAGCCTGGGCTTTCATTGCTGTATGGGTGGCATAGACTATGTCGAATTCAGTGAGCAGGATTTGCCATTTTGCTAACCTCCATGTGGGCATTGGCTTTTGGAATATGTACTTCAGAGGGCCCGACCTGATGATTAGGTAAGTTGTGTAGGCCAAAAAGTAATGCCTAAGCTTCTGAACGACCCATGTTAGAGTGCAACAAGTTCTTTCCAACAAAGTGTATTTGGCTTCATAACCGGTAAACTTTTTGCTCAGATAGTAGATCGCCTGCTCTTTCCTCCCGGCCACATCATGTTACTCGAGGACGCATCTTAAGGAATTCTCCAAGACTGTCAAATACAAAAACGAAGGCCTCCCCGGTTCGGGCGGGACAAAGACTGGCGGTTTTGACAGATACTCTTTGATTTTGTCGAAGGCCTCTTGACACTCATCTGTCCATTGAATCGCTGCATCTTTCTTTAACAACTTGAAGATGGTTTCACATGTAGAAGTCAACTGAGCAATCAATCGGCTAATGTAGTTCAACCTTCCCAACAGGCTCATAACCTCTTTCTTAGTTCTTGGAGGAGGCAAATCCCGAATAGACTCTATTTTTTTTGGGTCTAGCTCGATGCCCCTCTGACTAACAATAAATCCTAAAAGTTTGTCACACGTAACCCCAAATGCTCATTTCATCGGATTTAGCTTCAAATTATACTTGCGCAGCCGCTCAAAGAACTTTCTCAGGTCCCAAACATGGTCGTCTTGTGTTCTGGATTTGATGCTCACATCGTCCACATACACCTCAATTTCTTGGTGCATCATGTCGTGAAAGATGACAGTCATGGACCTCATATAAGTTGCCTCGGCATTCTTCAAACCAAAAGGCATGACCCTGTAGCAATAGGTGCCCCAAGGTAGTGAAAGCTGTCTTTTCCGCATCCTCTTCATCCATCAACACCTGGTGATATTCTGCATAACAATCCACGAAAGACTGTATCTCATGTTTGGCACAGTTATCAACAAGGATGTAGATATATGGCAAAGGAAAATTGTCCTTAGGACTTGCTTTGTTCAGATCTATGTAGTCAAAGCACACCCGGGTTTTCCCGTCTTTCTTTGGCACAGGAACTACATTAGCCAGCTATGTGGTGTATCGGATCACTCCCGCCTTCAACTGTTTTGTGACTTCTTCTTTGATTTTGTCACTGATATCAGTTTTGAATTTTCTCTGCTTTTGCTGGACAGGAGGATAATCGGGGTAAGTTGGCAACCAAATCGACACTTAATCTTGGCATGTCATCGTAGGACCAAGCAAACACATCTTTGAATTCAAACAAAAGTTAGATCAATGTGTCCCTGGTTCTTTCATCTTTGTGAATGCTTATCTTGTTTCTTTGACTTCTTCAGGACTACCCAAATTAACCGTCTCGGTTCCATTTAAGTTCGGCTTAGGTTTATTCTCAAATTGCTCCAACTCTCGATTTATTTCCTTAAAAGCCTCTTTTTCATCATATTCCGGTTCTTGATTCATTATTTCATAATTACATAACGTGTTTGGATCTGGGCATGAAGTCCGTAAGCATATCATATATTTAAAGCTGCATTATTAGAACTAAAAGAAGAAATAAGAAAAAGTAAGAAAAATCAGAAAAAATAAAGAGAGATGAACGATGGAATATTGATTTCATCTCATTGAATTTTGAAGATAATAGAGTTTAGATTGGAATTTAAAGACAATAAACTAAAAGAAACATCGGAGTTACACCCTGAAATAACTCGTGATGTAGAAAAGGTGGCAAGACTGGACTACCAAGATTCCCGCATGACTGGAAACGGAGTAGCTTTCCAATTTTGGAATTTGGCATTGGGCCCCATGTACAGCACCTCAGCGGTGCTCGAGCCTTCTCCCGGCTAAACCATGAGGGTTTCATACAACATTTGCCTCATGGCCCCACATATTTCTTTTATTTCTACGGCCGTGAAGACCTTATCTTCTTCTTCTTCGTTGTACTTGGGCCTAATGAATGTTTTGTAGAGATGTGGAACCGGCTGAGATAAAACCCAACCATTGCTTTTTCATTCATCTGCCTATGTCATATCAGCTTTTGTGGCATGAAAACCCACATCGAAAAATTTCTCGCTGGTAGGCAAAGTGATGGGTTCTGTGATACCTTGCAATGATGTCCCGAACCGCTTCCCGATTTTATAACCATGCCTGATCATTTACTTGGCCACCATAATTGACGCATTTGAGAGAAAGGGGTGAGAAAAAGGGCTTCCTTCTTCACATTGGTCTGCTTCCACAACCTCAAAAGCTTGATAAACTATATGTTCACTACCTTCCCTAGCTTCGAGACATGGGACTGACGGCTCCCGATAAATTGGCTGCTCGTCCTCTCCGAGGACTATAACCTCCTGATTTCTTATTCAAATTTCACCATATCGTGGAGAGTGGAAGGTGCGACTCCTACGGCGTGAATCCAAGGTCTTCCCAACAGAAAATTAAAAGAAGTATCCATGTCTAAGATCTGAAAGGTCACCTCGAAATCCACAGGACCAATAGTCAAAATCAAATCGATCTCACCTATAGTGTCACTTTTGATGCATCAAAGGCTCGCACACAGACATTATTAGGCCTGATTCTCTTAGTCCTGATCTCCATTCTTTGCAAAGTTGAGAGAGGGCAAATATTAACCCCGGACCCACCATCCAGCATGACTCTTTTCACATAATACCCCTTGCATTTAGCTGTCAGATGAAGGGCTTTGTTGTGGGCGGCCCCTTCCGGGGGTAGATCATTCTTGCTGAAAGAAATCTAATTGATTGCGAAAATTCTTTCCGCCATCCTCTCCAATTGTTCGACAGTGGTTTCAATCGGGACATAAGCCTCATTGAGGGTTTTTATCAACACTTTCCGGTGCTCAGTTGAGCTTACCAGTAGAGACAGGAGTGAGTTTGTGAAGGAGACTCTCGAAGTTGGTCTATGACCTCATAGTCTGCAACTTTCATTTCTCGAAAGAACTCTTCTGCTTCTTCGGCACTAACAGGCTTCTTGAGCAGGAAATGTTTCTTTTTGGCTTTGTTCAAATCCTCCAAGTTGAGGTATTTCTCAGCTGGTTTAACTTCATTTGTTTCTCATGAGACCTCTTTTCCCTTGTAAGTTACTACCGTCTTGTTATAATTCCATGGAACGGCAGTAGGGCCTGTCATGCGCCTCTGCGGTGCGCAGCCAATAACCACAGACTCATTCAGCCTTGGTGAAATTACTAGCCCCCTTATCACATAGGTCCGTTTAGGCACGTACATCTTGGGTCCCTTGTTTAGCTCAAACCTTCTTGGAGGGCTCATTGTCTTTTGCTCTTTCCTGTGACCCCGTGGGAGATAAAGAATGACATCTTTTGGGGGTGCTGCCCCAGTTTTGGTTCTGCATTTGAGGGGTGGGTTTACTCTTCTTCTCCCCCTTGTCTTGTTTTGCAGCAGCTTTTGGCTTCCTTTCGGCATTAGCGATTGCAATAATGGCTTTCGAAGCAGGAGCAAACTCCTTATCCTCGCAAATCATTCCAATAACCGGCCTGTTGTTGTGAGTCGGTAATGGGTTGTTGGTCACATTATGAATGTCTTCATGCTTTAGCACTATCCACTTTTGTTCTATGAGATTTTGAATAGACCTTTTCAAAGTCCAACAGCCTTCTATATCATGCCCTTTCGCTCCCGAATGATAGGCACATCGAGAATCGAGTTGGTAAGAAGGCGACTCTGGGTTCTGCCTGGTTTGGGGTACGAGTTGCAACAAACCCATTTGGACAAGTTTAGGGGAAAGACTAGAGTATGACTCACCAATAGGCGTGAAGTTTGCTATCCTGGGTTACTCCCGGGCATGGGCATTGTAAGGGAAGTTATTTTGTGGAGGTTGGGGATTATAATGGGTTTGGCGAGGAGGTTGATTTCTAGGAAATGGAGCTCAGTTTTGGTTGAACTGTTGTCATAGCCTAGCGCATGACTGGGCGTTCACTACTGCGTACGGCTGAGGGGCTATAGAATAGGCCACATCCTGATGGGGATAATAATGTTGTGGGGTTCTTGCAGGGAAGTAAGGTCTGGGTGGACGGGGGTTTCTTGGACCTGAAGCTGCCATTGCTGCTTCTTCCTACTTCTTCCTGTTCGCTACACCTCCAGACCCGCTTTGAATTACTTGGGATGTAGCCCTTATGACAGATTGGCTCAATATGTGCCTTGTTTTTATACCATTCTCGACCATTTCACCAATTTTGATGGCCTCGACAAACGATTTCCCTATCGCAGACATCATATTCTAAAAATAATCAGCCTCTTAGGCTTGAAGAAAAATACTAACCATCTCTGTTTCATCCATTGGAGGCTTGACTCTGGCTGTTTGTTCGCGCAATTTGATAGCATACTCTCGAAAGCTTTTCGAGGACTTCTTCTTGATATTCGACAACGAATTCCTGTTAGGGGCTATGTTGATGTTATACTAAAATTTTCTGTCAAAATTTCGAGCCAGGTCATCCTAAATATTCCAATGAGATATATCCTGATCCATGTACCATTCAGAAGCAATGCCGACCAGGCTCTCTCCAAAATAAGCCATGAGAAGCTCCTCTTTTCCACTTGCTCCCCACAATTGGTTGCAGTACCACTTGAGGTAGGCTGTGGGATCCCCACGCCCGTTACACTTTTCAAACTTTGGGGTTTTAAAACCCAGGGGTAAGTGCACGTGTGGGAACATACACAGGTCAGCATAGGACATGCTCTTTTGCCCGCTCAAACCCTGTATATTTTTGAGACTCTGCTCCATGCTCCTCATTTTTCGGGTAATCTCTTCTTGTTCAGGGTACTTTGAGGTTTTCTTCTGTCCCGCGGTTTGCTGAGGGTAGGAATTCGCTGGGTAGGTTCCAGTGGGAAAGATGGTACTTGAAAGGTGTAGGATGATGGATCAAAGCTCGGCATGGGTAAAGTGGGTTGAGCCGTGGCTGAAGAAGGTGGCGCAGCGAATATGTTGGAGGCCACACCTGAAATTAACACCTGAGGGCGAACCTCAGAAAGTGTTCCAGCAAAGTGGGCTGAGATGGTAGGATATCCAAGTGGGGTGTGCGGGTAACTTATTAGAACGTTGGAAGTCCCACTTGCCCTGGGAAGTAGCTCAGGGAATCCAGGTATCGCACTCGGTGGTTCTATGCCGTTGGACCAAGCGTCTCACATTTCTATCATGCGGAGACGCAGAATTATTTTTTCCTCAGCGGCCGCTGATTTTGAAGTTAGGATGGCTGAGATCGGGCTATCCTCCAGGATAGGAACTTTCGCAGATGACTTTCCACAACATTTCAACACTTCCCTTTGATCTTGTGAAGTACGAATGTGAAGCCAGATTACCACAAAACCAACCACCTTAATATAGAACCTGACTCAACAATAGACAACAACCGATTAGTTTGAAGCAATTAACACATAGGTAATCACATGTTGGGGTGTGATGCACCTATACAGTTAAATGTGTTTTTACATGTTTCACAACGGTTGCGTGTTTCATCCCGACTTTTGTTTATCTCCCTAATTTTCTCTCTTGCTCTTTTTGCACTCTCATTTTCTCTCTTTTTGGTTTTTCTTTTGGCTTTCTCTCTCTTTTCTTTTGGCTCTTTCCTTTCCATAGTCCTCTTTTATTTGAGTTATTTACAAAAAATAATGGTCGGATCCGATGAGGATTGCCTACGTATCACGACGCCGCGTGAATCGGATCATCACGTAGTTCAAGGAATAAATGCGAAAAATAAGGAAACAACTTTTTTTTTTGGGATTTTCTTTTCATTAATAAAAACTCTACTATTTTCCATTACAAAAGACTCCATCATACTCTTTCTAGGAATTTTAAAACTACAGACTCAAAACATACTTTAAAAACTAGAAACTGAAGTACAGACTCAGAAATAAAAATAAAAATCAAAAATACGTAAGTGCTTCTACTCCAGGGGCCCGTGGGAGATCAGTCGGTCTTGCCACGAGCCTATGTGCAACGGGCCTATGTGCAATATCCCTTGAAGACGCTCCAGGTCACTCACTATTTGACGAACAAAGGTCATTATCGCAACAAAGAAGGTGGTTCCAGTCATGTCTTCACATTCTTGGCATTTCATGACGATGTAATCAACAATTGCTCTAACCCTCTCCCTGATGATACCCTTTTCCCGGAGCAAACGCCTCATTTGTTGAGACCTAGCTTCTAGCACTTGGGTATCATGATGGTTTTGACCCTACAGCTGTTGTATATCTTCCTCTAGCTCGAACATTAATGCATAGCAATATTCCCTTTCTGCTTTAAAGTTCTTAGCTTGCTTGGCCATCTCATTTTCGAGGGTAGATAGCCTTTTCTTCAAAGTTGTGATTGTTCCCTCGTATTTCCCTTTCAACTGCCATATAAACTCCGCCCATCCTTCTGCATTCATTGTCAGCTGTGCTCGGGCTCTTGCTAAATTAACCTCAGATTTTTCTAAGTCATCCTAATACTCAAATATTTTCCTTTCAAGACCGCTTATCATCCTTTCATCTGTTCGGCTACTTTCCTGGTACTCAGCAGCTATATTTTTTGGATCTAGGCGGAAAGGGCTTTGGTTTCTTGAGCTAGCTTCTTCTTTTCCCGTTCATCGACATCAACTTTTATACTATTGTCAAATTTGAGATCCCTGATTTGTCCCTCCCACTACAAGAAATGAGATTTTCAGTGGCGTTATTCAGTAGCGACTAAATTTGTTGCCACAAAAATAAGGGATTTGGAGGCGACTCTCCAAAGTCGCCACAGAAAATATATACATTTTGTGGCAACTTATTTGTCGCTACAAAATATACGTTTTTAGTAGCGACTTTACATAGGCCGCAACAAATATGTGCCACAAAAAGGCTTAAAAAAATTCCCGCTTAAGAAAAATTTGGCTCCAAAAGTTTTTGTGGCAATTTATATTTTGTCGCCTCTAAAAGGTCTATTGTGGCAACTTAGTCTCCACTAATACATTTATTTTATTAAAAAAAGGAAAAGACTCTAGAAATGGACAAAAAGTAAAATGAAAAAAAAGTACATCTTCCCTACGTTTCAGAGACTCAAAGGTCCTCCCTTTCACTCATTTTCCCTCAAAAGTAACCCTAAGTATACCCAAAATTCAAGAAGTTAACAACGATTTCTTCCAAGATTTTCATTTCCGTCGAAGAACCTATGTCCTAGGCCTGTTTCTCATTGTACTTGCTCACCAAATTAGGTTAGTTTCTCTTTCTATTTCCTAAAATTTTGTAATATTTTGTGGGTTTATTGATTTTTTTTCTCTGTTTATTTTTTGATCTATCTCTATATATATGAATGGTTAATCTTGGGTATTTGAGTCCGTATTTATTACCCAGTTTGGCTGTGTTCAAAGTTGAATGTTTCGACTTTTTCGATGACAAAAGCTTCTACGACTGAAGTTGAGAGGCAAAAGCTTATATTGCTTATCTCACTTCTATGTTTACCTTGTTTTCCTTTTTTCTTTATTTGATTTCTCTGTTTTTTGTAATGCTAGGTTGTGTAGATTTTTTTTTATCATTGAATTTTGAATATTATTAGTAAGTTAAAATAAAGCTAATAAAAGTAGTTTTGTGTAATTAAATTTCTGTCTAAACATTTTAATCGGTTGAATCTTTTGTTTTTTTTATACGTAACTACTGAAATTATTTTATTTTGTAAAGCAACTACCTAATTAATAGTAGCAATTACTATTACTTATACGAGATGTGGATTGAGAGTCTTTGCATAGTCATATGGAACTGAAATTATTTGTTACTGGATGTATTTTTGCTAGTATTTGTTTGCATAGTTCAAGACATCCCTATGCTTTGTTTATTCTGATTATTGATCACATTACACTTTTTACATATTAATTGGTTGGATTTTTTATTGTAGAAAATAAAGATGGATAAAAGTTGGTTAAATATTAAGAATAGATGTGACATAAGATATATTGAAGGGATAGACAACTTTTTTGATTGGGCGTACAGTCAACCAAATGTGAGTACCGTGATTCGTTGTCCTTGTAAAGGATGTAGAAATACTGTGTTCAAGGAAAGAATCCAAGTAAGAAAAGACTTGTCGGGTAAGGGATTTTGGGAGAGTTACAAGGTGTACGACTTGTATGGAGAAGTATTAGTAAGAGTTGAAATTTCTAATGCTGCAAACAATGATGAAGTAGACGATGAAAATTTTGAAGAGGATAATATTCCTGAAATGATTCATGATGCTTTTGGGTATACAAACATGGAGGATATGAATAGTCTTTCGAGGGACAATGAAGAGCCAAATGTGCATCCAAGAAAGTTCTATAAGTTATTGGAAGATGTTGAAACAGAGATTTATCCTGGATGTAAGAAAGTGTTGTCTTTTTTAGTTAGACTACTTCACTTAAAGTGTCTTAATCATTGGAGCAATAAATTTTTCGATGCATTGTTGAGCTTCTTTAAAGAAGTTCTTTCAGAAGGATCATTTGTACCAAATTCTTTCTATGAAGCGAAGAAAGTACTTCGAGACTTAGGCCTGAGGTATAGCAAAATTGATGCATGTGAGAACGATTGTATCTTATATTGGCGTGAGTATGCCAATGCTGAATCATGTCCTAAGTGTAGTAAGCCAAGATGGAACAAAAGAAAATGGAGGCAAGAAAGTAGCTCATAAAGTCTTGCGGCATTTTCCAATCAAACCAAGACTACAGAGATTGTACATGGCAAAAGAGACATAAAAAAAATGAGATGGCACAAAGAGGAATGTATTGATGACGGTGTCTTGAGACATCCGTTGGACTCCATAGCATGGAAATCCTTTGATGATTGACATCCCACTTTTTCGGCAGAACTAATAAATGTTCGATTAGGTTTAGCAAGTGATGGATACCAATCATAGTATTTGGTCAATCGTACTCGTTCCGTATAATTTACCACCATGGGATTGCATGAAGAATTCATATTTCATGATGACACTGCTTATTCCTGACCCTAAGTGTCCAGGCAATGATATAGATGTATACTTGCAACCAATGGTTGAAGAATTGAAAGAATTGTGGGATGGAATGGAGACTTATGATGCATATTCACAATCTAATTTTATGATGCGTGCAACTGTCATGTGGATAATCAGTGACTTTCCTGCATATGAAAACCTCTCGGGATGGTCAACTAAAGGTAAGCTTGCATGCCCATGTTGCCATAAAGATACACTCGATTTCCCTACGTAGTAAGTTGTGTTATATGGGTCATCGTCGCTTCTTTCCAATGAACCATCTGTGGCGCAAAAATAAGAGGTTATTTGATGGAAAAGTGGAAATGGGAGTTGCACCTAGTTCTTTATCAGGTGATGAAGCACTTTCGCAATTACAAGGCTTGGGTAATGTGACTTATGGCAAAGGTAAAAAATGGAAGCGTGATGTATCCAAGAATGCTTATAATAGAGGAAGAAAAGTATATTTTTTCAATTGCCTTATTGGGAGACTCTATGTTACGACATAACCTTGATGTGATGCATATAGAAAGAAATGTATCCGATAATATTATATCAACTGTAATGAATATGGTTGGGAAGACAAAGGACACGTTGAAAAGTAGATATGATTTAGTTGACCTTGGTATCAGGCAATGGTTACTTCCAATTGAGGATGGGAATAATGTTTTGTTACCGGAAGCATGTTACGCATTGTCCCCGCAAGAAAAGTTAAAGGTATACAGCTTCTTAGCTAATTTAAAGGTTGGTGATGCCTTTTCATCAAACATTTCAAGGTGTGTCAACATAAATGATAAAAAAATACATGGATTGAAATGCCATGATCACCTTGTATTATTGCAAGATATTTTTCCAGTTGCAATACATGGTTTGCTACCCAAGGAGGTGTCTGAACCAATTATAGAGTTAGGCAAATTTTTCAAGAATCTCTATTCAAAGAGCCTGACTATTGAAGATCTTGATATCCTAGAAGCTGAAATTGTTGTCACATTATGCAAACTTCAAATTATATTTCCTCCGGCATTGTCATGATTCATTTGCCAATTTACTTGGCAAGAGAGGCAAAGCTTGGTGGACCTGTTCAATATCGGCGGATGTATCCTTTGGAGAGGTAATACATTCTATATATTTCAATGCTATACTTTTTGAATGATACATTATATTAACAAGTCATTCGCGTACATGTACTTACGGATACTTAAGTCATATGTTCGCAATTTAGCTCGTCCTGAAGGTTCTATTGCAGAAGGTTATTTGGCAGAAGAAAGCCTCACATTTTGCTCACGATACTTAAAAAATATCTCAACTAAATTCAATAGACTAGTTAGGAATGATGATGAATCTATATCAAATGGTGAGATGTCTATCTTTAAAAATTATGGACGACCAAAAGGTGGTTCAGATGCCATTACATTATCTCATGATGAGTTCAAACAAGTATGCATGTATGTGCTTCAAAATTTTGAAGAGGTTTGGCAATTTATGGAGTAAGTTTTTAATTAGTTCTAAGAGAGTTTACAATTAAAGAGTTCAATTACTTGTTTTATTTTATTATTTAAATACAGGGAGCACAAAAGAGAGATTGAAAGACAAAGTTCAATAAGAGATGAAAGCCATAAAAATGACTTTCTTGATTGATTTTGTGCACGTGTAGGTCTCTAATAAAATCACTTTAAATATAAGCGTAATTATCCCATGATATTATTGGTTATGATGGTGTTGTTTATCTTTGCAGATCATTCAACTATCTGCTCAAGGATATGTAAGTGATGAGCTTATAAGCTTAGCAGTTGGTCCAGGACCACTGGTGCATCGATATTCCACATTGATGTGTGAACGGATTTAGGTTTCAGACAAAAGATCTTGAGTCAAGAAGAAAAATGCAGAACAATGGAGTTCTTGTGAGAGGAGATGATTCAGACTCTAAGAAGTTGGAGGACATTTACGAGTTGTCTTATCTGGAAAATAAGAAAGTTTACCTCTTCAAGTGTCATTGGTGAGATGTAAAAGGTTATAAGATTGACAAATATGATTTCACAAGTGTGAACACTCATTATGCCTCGAGTAGTTCGGGCAGATTTGACCTAATAAAACAATACTAAATATTTTTTAAAATAATTTTTTTTTTCAAAATTTCGGCAAAGTTTCGTTACTTTTTGGAAATCGGTTTTTTTTTTAAAACAGGTAATTATCTCTCTCAACCCTCAAATTAATTTTTCTCTTTTTCCCAACTTTCCTCCATAATTCATAAGCCGGTCAACATGCAATCCAAAATAAATAAATGCACAATTAGATAGTAGAATACACCAGGATGGTCTTTTTATTTCGGGTACACCTGTCCTAAAGTTGGGATAAGACTAACGGAAAAGAAGTCACACGAAGTGACACTTCCCAGATAATTTAGAAGACTTAGAGAGAAGAAGGGGTTCGTAGCAATTTATATACAATTCAAATAATATCAAAGCGGTAATTAGAACATTAGGCTCAACATGTAAAAATCAGATAAAAAAGCCAACTATAACAGTTATTCTAAGCTCGAATTCTTAAACCCCGAACCAAAATTCTGGGTTTTGATCCCCGACAGAGTGAACAGAGCTGTCACACCTTATTTTTACACACCCGAAGGTATATATATGTGTTTTTCAATTGAAGTGACATTATTCAAAACGAGATTATTTATTTAATTTTTTAGAGTCGCTACTTGGAATATTTTAATTGGTGTCCCAAGTCACTGGTTTATTTTAAATCCCAAATCGAGGAAATTCAACTTTTCTTTTGAAGTCTGCGAACCAAAAATTCTAAGTAAGGAATTCTGTTAATCCGGGAGAAGGTGTTAGGCATTTCCGGATTCCATGGTTCTAGTACGGTCGCTTAAACTAATATAACTGGCCTATTATCTGATTTTAATATATGTTTTAGCCTATGGTACATTTTAACTTATTAACCTCTTTTAATTATTTTAGGTAGACTCAACGTTATTTAAAACATGTCTTGAACTACGTCATATAAAATGCACCCGCGGTCCACGACATATTTTATTTAACATTGTTGAGAATTGGAATAAGGTCACATGAAATGCTTACCCGATTTTAACAAATAAAGGAAATCAATTTAAATAGCACGCCTAAAGCAACTACGAAATTTCAAATTAATAACAAGGTTTGTGAGGGCCATAAAAAATTTAATAATGGCACACCTCAATTTTAAAAGAGTTATTATTAATTAAATGAGGGTTGTGGGTTTTGGAATTTTATTCGGCATGACACGCCTCGAATTATTCTATTAAAAAAAGGTTTCTAAATTTAGTTTTTGAGGACCATAGTTTGTATGTTTCGATAATACGGAACTTCGATCTAATTAGTTGATTAAAAGACTAAAGAAATTCTATTTTTATTTTTAAGCTAATGTTCAAATTAACCTAATAACTAGTGGACAAGCGTTAAAAAAAAGCAAGTATTTGGTTCAAAGAGGCCTGGGCTGACAGCAGTTAAATGAGATTTGAGCCCAAGAAACTGGCCCAAGTGCCATAGGGCATGCAATTCCTATTTACAAATGGCCTCAAATCCAGGCTCAAAATGAGCCCAAACATGATGAAGAGAAGAACGCGGAAGAGAGCGGGACTCAGGATCGAATCCCTACTGAACAAATGGACGTTTGGATTATAAGAGCATTTGGCTCTAAATTACCCCTTCAGTGGCTCAAATTCCATTTGACTTAAACAATTTCAGCAAAGTAAGGCATGAAATACATTATCTAATTAAGATGCAATTATGCAGAAACAAAGAACAACTGAAACTACTACCACGATTTCCTACATAGTGACTTTTACAATAATACTCCATTCAAACTGAAGATCAAAATACATCGACATGTTGAATTTGTTCAGATACCAAGCCAAACATATAAAAGAGGTATAAACCACAAACTAATTAACTGTAGCCATTTAATCAATAACAGCTTGAATCAATACGATCAAATTCTAACAAAGAGAGTTTTTCATTTAACTTAAGACTATAGAATTTAAACCTTGCATAAAGCCTTCTCTAATACAAGACAGTAGCAAAACACCCCACAAGCTTAATGTGCAACTAATTTGAGTCTAAAAACTACATCAGACTCTCAGCAGAATCAAACAAAACCAGCAGTAATTCATCTTATACCATATCCACAACATGAGAAGGCTAACATAACATGTATAAGATTAAATATTACAAAATACTAAAAAAAATGGAAGAAACAAGGACAATAAAACTCAATAACAGCTTGTGTTCAATCATATTTCACATTAGAGCATGTTTACACTTCACGTGTTGTCCATGGTTTGAAAGTTACCTGGAATTCAAATAGAAAAACAGAGAGAATGAAGAATTAGTAGTAGCAGCAGAGTCAAGTCAACAATTCAACAAAAGCCAACTTCTTTCAACAGTGCAAAACCCAGATGAGAACAAGTTTTTTGGAGTTTTTAGAAAGCTTGACTATCAGGGAACTTAAATAACAAAACCAAATCAATTTTTAAGCAAATTTAAGTATTTTTAGAGTTTAAAAGAGGCTCAGCCGTTTCTAAATTTTTCAGTCTTGTATTCTCTGAATTCTGACTTGAGAATAAAGAAACAATGCCTTTTTGACTTTAAACCTCAATTTTTCAACTTGTTTATTAAGTCAGTCCCTTTCCCCCACCGTCCAGGAAATTTCCAAAGCAGTTATAAGAGATTCTCTTACTCTCTCCGTTCCGATTTATCTGAACCTGTTTGACTGGGTACGAAGTTTAAGAAAAAATAAATAATGGTCCTAAACAACTCCAAATTGGGCCCATAGTATTTGTGTGGTTATAAATGTTTCTCATTAATGGTAGAATTGTATGTATAAGCTAATTGTTACCAAATTTAGAAAGAGTTCATTCTTTTTGGAATAGACCAAAAAGGAAATAGGTTTACATAAACTGGAACAGAGGGAGTAATTAATGTCCCTAAACTACCCTTGTACCCCTTGTTATTTACCCTCATGAACCAACCTGGGTCAAGTTGACCCAAATATCAATCCCAAAGCTGGGCTCGCAAACCAGGACTAAATCTCCTTTTTCTTTGGGCCTTTATCCTACGAAAAACCCAAGGTTTTGATTCCAAAAACCAACAGGAGGTCAGTTCATAACTGGGCCAACAGAGTTCTAAGGAGCTTCTGAATCCAGTAATCCAAAGAAACAAATAGATGGAAATTCAAACGAAGTTAAACAACAAAAGTCAAATAAACTAAAAGAAAATGTGCTAACTAAAGATAATCTAAAACTAGCATGCATACAAAAATAGAAAATATAAGAAAGAAAAGAAAAGAAGTAGAAGTAGATGAGAAAGAGAATAAACAAAAACAAAACGAGGAAAGCACCGAAATACCTAGAATAAACGGACGGAAAATGGCTTGAACGGACTCCTGGAAATTCGATTTGAACCAAAAACGAGTGTTAGTCAGGTTGTTCTTGTGAGAACAACCGTTTAACACTTGTTTCAGGTCAAAATCCCTTCAACGCTTTTAGATAAAATCAAACCAGTCCTTTTGCAAGAGGAAGTGAAGGTGGGAATGAATCTAGGGTTCCATTTAATATCTGAAATTAGAGAACAATGGAGGGAATTTCGGGAAAATTGACGGTGGTTTAGTGTTTGAGAGATTATGGGGAGTGTGTGGTGAATATTTGGGGTTGATTAGAGCTTCAAACTGGTGGGAATGCCGGAATTTGAAGGCGGCGTTAGGGTTGGAACGAAGGAGATGAGAGAGACAACAGAGGGTTATTTGGACTAGGTTGTCTTTAGGGGTTTCGGACATATTTAATTAAATGGGAAAAGTATTTTGGGGCCGTTGGATAAGATGGAATGGAGGGCCCAGATAGATTTAGCTTAAAGAACTCCAAACGGCGTCGTTTGGTTAATAAAAAGGGCAGACCAGGTTAGGGCGTGGATTTGGGCCGGACTGAACGGGTTTGGAGTGGAATTTGATTTGGGCTAAACCAAAATGGCCCAAAATTAGCCTTTCTTCTAATTCTTTTCTTTTCAATTTCTAAATGTCCCCCCCCCCCCTCTAAATTAATTAAAAACTAAAATAACTTTTCAAATAAATAAAACTTACCAAATTAAACTAATTACTTAACATAGTATTTATAATAATTAATTAAATCCTAATTTTAAAGAAGAACTATGAAATTCAAAATTAAAGAGTTAAAATGCAAAGTGAGTTATTCTTTGCGATTTTCAATTTTATAAAACAACTAATTTACTAATTAACCTAAAAATATAAAAATAAATCCTAAATGTAAATGCAATATATTTTTATATTTTTCATGAATTTAATAAAACATGTACAGAAAAATGCGAACAATTAAGAAAATTCTACAATAATTCCTAAAATAGCAAACAATTTAAAGAAAAATCTAATTCTTTGGGATTCTGTAGGAGTAATTCATGTGGCGCAAAAATCACGTGCTCACATCTCCAGGGTTAACAGAATTCCTTATCCGATTTTCTGTGTTCGCAGACCAAAAATAGAGTCAACTTCTTCGATTTGAGATTTAAAATAAACCGGTGACTTGGAACACCATAAATTATCCCAAGTGTCGACTCTGAAAAATAAATAAATAATCTCATTTCAATTAATGTCACTAAAATTGGAAAAACTCGCTTATACCCCTTTCGAGTAAAAAAAGATGTGTGACAAAGGCGACTTGGAGCCGGTCACCCGAATGTATGTAGATAGGGTGGTTATAACACACAACAATGTGGAATCGTGTGGCATTCCTGTTTTATGTCCCTAAAATGCTATAAAAAATGAGGAACAGTGATGGAGAAGCTATGACTATTGTTCCTTAGATTATTTTCTACAGGCCGGCAAAGTTTTAGGCTATTCGAGTCCGGTAGCCGCATCTACACAGATGATGTGGGTTATAGCATACGAAAATCTGAGAATCGTGCGACAATATTATTTTGTTACCCTAAAACGCCAAAAAATAATAATCGATCATGGTAAAGTAATAATTGTTGTTCCTTAAGTTATTTTTTATGGGCCGACAAACGTTTAGATGATTTGGGTCCGGGCGCCCATATGCATTGCGTCGGTTATGCACAAAAATATGGGAATCGTGTGACATTTCTGTTTTATGTCCCTAAAATATTAAAAATGAGGAATGATTAACTATTGTTCCTGAAGTTATTTTTATGGCAGGTAAAATTTTAGGCGATTCGGGTCCGGTTGCCCTTATGCATGCAGATGATGTGGGCTATAGCAAACAAAAATCTGAGAATCGAGTTTAATTCTAGTTTTATAGCCAAAAAATAAGGAACGGTCATGGAAATGTAATGACTTTGTTCCTTAGACCATATTTGAGTGTACAATAAAATCTTAGGCGGTTCGGATTTGGTCTTCTGGATGCATAAAGATGGTGTAGGCTATAGCACACGAAAATCAGATAATCGAGCGGAATTTCAGTTTATGACCCTAAAATGCAAAAAACGAGGAACCGACATGGTGAGGCGGTGACTATTATTCCTTAGGTCGGTTTTGATGGTCTGGTAAAATTTTAGACAATTCGGGTCCGGTCGCCCAGATACATGCAAATAGTATGGGTTATAGCACTTGAAAATATAGGAATCATGCGGAATTCCAAATTTATGGCCCAGCAATGCCCAAATATGAGGAATGGTCATGGCAAGGCGATGATTACTGTTCCTTTGGCGGCTTTTTATAGACAAGCAAAATTTAGGTGGTTCGGGTGCGGTCGCCCAGATGCATGCAGATGGCTTTGGTATAGCACATGAAAATTTAAAAATTGGACAGAATTTTTATTTTATGACCCTAAAAGGTCAAAAAACGAGGACCGTTTACCATTACGATACCATATTTAATTTCGAACTTGAGCTCAAATTTACTCAAGAATGTTCTCTTACTGAGCTAACAACGAAAAAAACGCGAAAAAATGAAATAATCATTTACTATGTTTCATCTGCAACTAGAATGGAGGCTTGTCTTTACTTGTCTGTACGTCCAAATAACTAATACTCCCCTTTCCCAATACTTTTCGCTTTTTAAGATTCAAATTTTTTCATTGTATTTGGACATAAATTTTTTTATTTTTCAAAATAAAATTATTACTTTTCGAAATTATATAAAAAGTACTATAAATCACAATAATAAATAATTTATAATATTTAAAAGACATGAAAAATTAACGGTCAAAGAATAAATTATTTTGACTCTCAAAATCCAATACTTTATACAATTTGGGATGGAGGAAGTAGTTATAATAGAACCATACATTGATAAAGACCTACTCGAGAACATTTCTTTTGGTTCGAGTTCTAACCAACGGCAGTTAGTTATCCATCTTTAAAGGAGAGAATTCAGCTATGTAACTATAAGGAACTGATTATTAGTAAAAAAATTGGAAATTTAGAGCCTATTTGAAACGCCACCTTGTAATTGAAGTTTGGGTGTAATTATATTATTTTGGTCACGATCCAAAATGTAACTAGTCGTGATGGTACCGAACCTAACCCGCTAGGCCAATTATCAACAATCAATTTAATGAGATTTACTAAGAGAGATAAAGATAATATAACTAAATTTAATACTCTTTCCATGGACTAGAGTACAAATCATGAGTTTCTATGATTTAGAGTTTACGATACTTATATGAAATCAAATACATCATCTATTTGAAATATACTTGAATAGATTAATATTTCTAAAGCTACCAAAAACAAGAGTCAGTTGTGACCGGATCGCAGGTACATCTTCAATGCCAGCTCCTGCCATAAATATCAACATCAACATCCAAAATCTGCATGCAATATGCAGAAGTGTAGTATGAGTACAATCGACCACATGTACTCAATAAGTAGCAAACTTAACTTTAGGTTGAAAGTAGTGACGAGCTTGGATAACAGTGAGAGTCCAACACCAACGGTCAGGAAATAAATCATAACAATATAAATAAAGTGGTAGAAGTAATAACTCCGAGATATGATGCTCCGTTCGTTCACAATTTCGAAAAAATAGGAATATTTTTCAAAGATTACAGAAAACTTAGTTCTTTTCACTAAATCACCAAAACATGAGTAAATCCGAAAATTGTGATTTTTCCTAAAATTTCAACAACAGATAAGAAATTTCATTATCAGATGGCATGAGGAAAAATACTTATCTATGCCCACATATTAAGTATGCATGTCAAATGCAATGCATCACAGTGATAAACTCATATACTCACACTCTCAGAGTACCCAATCTCACTCATCACGCTCAATACTCGGCACACTCAGTCACTCAGCACTGTACAGGGAAGATCCAGCCCAAACGTAAATAAATCCTCACACTCAGTCACTCGGTATTGTATAGGGAAAATCCATTCCAGGGCAGATACAGACCAAACATAAATAATAAATGCGCTCACTGTGGGTATGCAGACTCCGGAGAGACAGATCCAGCCCAAGCGCTATAATAAGCTAAATCCTGGCATGAATTAATAAAACATGTTGCGGCATACAGCCCAATCCCATAAATATCCTCACAATCAGGCCCTTGGCATCACTCATCCATCAATCTCTCCAGTCTCTCGGGCTCATAAATATCAAAAAAATTAGCCCAAAAATGATGATATGATGTATCAATAAATAGCAATAGAGACTGAGATATGATATAAAATGAATGAACATGACAGAGTATGAAATTATAATTTTAACATATAACTCAACAGATGAAATGACCTCACTGGGTCTGATATTAGGCTAGATATATGTCATTTGGCAATGGTTTTTGTCCCAACTTGATTATGTTTCAATGCTTTAATATAATTAAATGATGAAAAATGAGCTCTAAATTGTGTTACAGGAATGAAGAGCATCTATGAGGCCTTAAACCAGTGATTGGAGCTATATTGAA
>MU665398.1:129666-143084 GCA_026770625.1 Nicotiana glauca
TCATCAAGTTCTTCTCTTCCTCCTTTTGTTTTATTGATTTGTAATGAAATTTATTATTATGATGTTTATTATTATTATGAGTAGCTAACTCTTCTAATCTAAGGTTTTGGTTGAACCCGTTGTGGATGAACTTATTTTGATATTAATATAGTTTGAGTTAGTTATTAATCTCTATTTGTTCAACCATGTTTTGATTTTGGTTAGTTGAAAGGATCCTCAATTAGCCACGCCTATTTATTATGTATCTACTTGAGAAAGAGTGCTTATTTAGGGAATTATTTGAACAACATCAATTCCGAAGTATAGACGAGAGTCATAACCGAGGGTTTAGAGGTTGGAGTAGAGATAACGATACCTCGGGTGCAATCTAAGTGAATTGTCATGCGAATCTAGCTAGCGTAGCTTGAGAGAGTGCGTCTAGTAAATTATCATAATTACTTGAGAGTGAGTTATGATAGTTGGAGAGTTGATAATTGATAGAGATAACTAATTCATAGATATAAGAAATATACGAATAAGGAAATTTACAACGGGGGAAGTCATTACCTTAGGCCTTTATTCTAATTGTCTACACTGGCGTATTAATTAACCTTCGTTTTATTGATTCCACTAGGTGTCGTAGTAATTATAACACCACTTATATTCATAAAGTTTGAGAAGGTTGACTAAGTAGAATTTAGTACTTCAAAGACTTCTTTCGATACGTTAATTCCCTATGGGATTCGACTCGGGATAAAATACCCCGAATTATATTTGTAATGCCCGCATAATCTTTTAATAGGCTTAGTTGAGCGTGATCCAATTTTGGCGCCGTTGTCGGGGAATCAAACGGTATTATCAATTTTAGTTGAAGAAGAATACAAGATTCTTAGTGTAGTTAATTTTCTCTACATCCACTTTTTACATTGAAATTTTTGACGTTTGTTGAAGTGGTTACACAGGTGCATGCCTAGAAACTCATCGAGAACTGATGAAGTATTTGAAGCATTTTCAGATCCTGAAAAGGTTTTCAAGGCTTTGAACCTGGCTAATCGGAGAAACAGACAACAACAAACAACTGAACCAATCGAAACAGCAATGGGAGACCACGAAGAACACCCAACTGTACCAATAACACCAATGGCACCTCTTGTGCTCGAGGCAGTTCTTTATGATTGGGCACAACCCACAGCTGAGAATTTGGCCACCTCAATTTTAGTCCCGCAGTGTGACGACCCAAAGGGTCATCACTTGTTTCTTCATCCGTTCCGTGCTTTTGAGGCCTTAAAAATCTCACTTTTTACTTGCCTCAAATTGCGTGCACAGTCCGGGCGTGAAGCCGGAAAGCTTTTATGTTGAAATATGTGAAATCTGTAAAAAATTTAAAGAATTTTGATATTAATATGATTAAAGTTGACTTCGGTCAACATTTTTGGTAAACAGACCCGGACCCGTGATTTGACGGTCCCGGAAGGTCCGTAGAAGAATATGGGACTCGGGCATGTGCCTGGAGTCGAAATCCGAGGTTTAGAACCCGAGCAAAAGGATTTTTCTGTTAAATTGTTTTTCTGATATTATTAAGGAAAATGGAAATGAAACTTTATTAAAAGACTATGGTATCGGGCTCGTATTTTGGTTCCGACGCATGGTACAAGTCTTAAATATGCATTAAGCGCTATCTGTGAAGTTTGGTTAGAGTTGGATGTCATTTGGCGCATGATGAGCTAGAAGCTATGAATTTTTTTTTGTTTCATGGAAAATGGGTCTTGACGCCTAATTTGATGTTTACGATGTTGTTTTGGCGATTTGATCGCAGGGATGAGTCCATAGGATGTTTTGGAGTTATGTGTATGTTGGTTTGGAGCCCCGAAGGCTCGGGTGAGTTTTGGGTAGGTCCCGGGAGGCCTTAGGGTTAAAAGTATCATATGTTGCAGTGTTGCAGGCCCCAGCGCGGCCGCGGTCTTTTCCGCGCAGTCCGCACTGTTAGCCACGCAGCCGCGGTGCAGTTCGCGCAGTCCACGTGGCCATGTTCAGAGGGGTCCTCAACCTTGGTTTGACCAGCGCGGCCGCGCACCAAGTTCGTGCGGTCCGCGCTGGGAGATTCAGAAAAGGCCCCAGGTGCGAGTCCACCAGCGCGGCCGCGCACCAGAATCGTTCGGTTCGTTCTGGGTAGGTTCAGAGAGTCGTTTCCCTCCCTTCCTTGGTGCGGTTGCGGGACATTTTTGTGCGGTTCGCGCCGGGCCTTCAGTGAAGTATATAAATCCGAGATTTTCAATCATTTTACATTTTTCAAACCCCCAAAACATAAGAGGTGATTTTCCAAACGATTCTTTTTCTTCAAAACGATTGGTAAGTGATTTCTAACTTATTTTCTTTACACCTTATCATCTTTAAACGTAATTGCAACTTCAAAACAAAGATTTTAATGGGGGAATTTGGGAACTTAGGGTAGAACCTAGGGTTTTTAAAATTGGGGGTTTTGGACCTCAATTTGGGGTCCGATTCCAAAATAAATTATATAGTTGAGTTCCTGGGGGAATGGGTAACCGGGTTTCGATTTGAACCTCGGGTTTTGACCACATGGGGCCGGGGGCATTTTGGGAATTTTTGAGTAAAACTTTGGGAAATTCATTTTCATGCATTCAAGTTGATTCAATTAGCATTTTTTGATACATTCAAGTAATTTGTGATTAGATTCGAGCGGTTTTGTGGTGAATCCGAAGGGTAAAGCTATACTAGAGGCTTGAGTTGAGTTTGGAGCATTCGAGGTAAGTGTTTCATTTAACTTTTGCTTGAGGGAGTAGGATTAGAGTATTATTGATTGCTATTTGCTAAAGGATCGAGTACGGTGTATAGGTGTGGTGACGGGTATCTATACTCCGGTATCTAGCATGACCGCGGGGCTTTGTTATTAGTTGTTCTTGGTATATTTGAGACTCTTCCAAGCTAATTAATGAATCCTACATAATGTGAAGAGTTGAGGATAAATTGTGAATTTGTGAATTCTTTGGAGCGTTGGCTTGAACGATAAAACACTATTGAGTAGGAAATGAAAGAATTGGTAAGAAATGTGATTAAATCCCTTGTCGGGATGACTTGAGTATGTTGATTATCTCCCTTGTAAGGACACGTAGTTTATTATTGTTATTGCTCCCTTGCAGGGATATTCGGGCTGTTAGTTGTACCCTGGCCGGGTTTATTCGTTATGTTGTTAAATTTCCCTAATGGGACCTCTTTTGGAGAGATTATTTGTGCTATTCATTATAATATGGGATCATGTGGCACGCCGTCCACTTATAAATTATAATATGGGACCGTGTGGTATGCCGTCCACTTATGAAATATGAATTAGGATCGTGTGGCACGTTGTCCACTTGTGAGTCAGGAAATGGGATCGTGTGGCGCGCCGATCACTATTACATATATATTTTGGGATCGTGTGGCACGCCGTCCACCTATGAATTATGAAATGGGATCATGTGGCACACGGTCCACTTATATATGAGTTAAGGTATTGAGGCAGTTTCGTTGTTATATCCATTGATCTGTTTTCACTGTATCTCCCCCGAGCATGCCCCTTCCTCATTTTGATTGATATCATCTGTCGTTATTTCCGTTGCTCTATATATATATATATATATATATATATATATATATATATATATATATATATGTATATGTATATATATGTCTGCACAGGTTGTTTAGGGTAGGTCATGTCTAGCTTCGTCACTACTTCGCCGGGGTTAGGCTAGGCACTTACCAGCACATGGGGTCGGTTGTGCTGATGCTATACTTCTGTGCTTTTTGCACATATTACGGTACCGGAGCAGCTTTTGGACCATAGCAGTAGCCTATTCTACCGGGAGCTGACTTTAGTCCAGGGACTTCGAGGTAGCCTAGCTGGCGTTCACAGGCCGGAGTCCTTTTTCTATGTTTAGTTTGTTTTCTTTGTACCGAGACAGATATTTTGTATTTCCATTTCAGACTTGTTTGTAGAACTCTTTAGTAGTCCGTGAGCTAGTGACACCAGATTTTGGGTAGAGATATGTTTTAAACTTCAGCATCTTGATTTCATTTTTATTAAACTTAAAGTCTTCCGCTCTTATTTAATTGTCTTCTGCATTTTCATATTGTTGAGATTTATCAGAGAATGTTTAAAGTTTTGGCTGGCCTAGCTCCGTTAGTAGGCGCCATCACGACTCCCGAGGGTGGGAAATCCGGGCCGTGACAAGTTGGTATCAGAGCTCTAGGTTACACAGGTCTCGCTACTCACGGACAAACTTGGTAGAGTCTGAAGGATAGGTACAGAGACGTCTGTATTTATCCCAGAGGCTACGGAGTTAGGAAAAGTTTCACTTTTGTTCTTTCTTATCGTGCGATTCTGTTTCTTAAATACTGATTGTCTTTTTACTCTGTTCTTTCGCAGATGGCGAGAACACGTGCTTCCTCTTCTACCGCACAATAGCCCGAGCCCCTAGCAGCAGCTCCTGCGAGGGGCAGAGGCCGAGGCCATGCCAGAGTCCGAGGCAGGGGCAGAGCTCAGCCTCAGGTAGCAGTCCCAGAGGTGGAGCCTGATATTGACTATGATGAGGAGGTTCCAGTCTCCAGCAGCTCCAGTGGGCCCAGCTCAGGTCCTAGGAGGGGTCATGGTCACCCCAGATCTTCAGGATGCTCTAATCAGATTGGCAGGCTTTATGGAGAGTGTCACTAGAGCGGGTTTACTGCCAGTAGCACCAGCCACTTCTCAGGCTGGAGGAGGGGTTCAGACTCTTTCTACATGTACTCCGGAGCAGGCGGCTCCTCAGGCTCATGTCCCAGTGGTTCAGCCAGCTGTGGTAGCTCAACCAGGTATTACAGCTCAGGCCGGCGATGGAGCGGCTATGTCTTCGGATGCCTTGTGGAGACATGATCGGTTCTCCAAGCTCTTCACCACCACATTAAGCGGTGCTTCATCAGAGGATCCACGGGATTTCCTATTAAGCTATCATGAGATCCTTAGGACCATGGGGATAGTGGAGACCAATGGGGTCAATTTTACCGTTTTTCAGCTTGCAGGATCCGCCAAGACTTGGTGGAGGGATTTTTTCCTATCTAGACCAGCAGGGTCCCCAGCTTTGACATGGGATCAGTTTGCGGAGTTGTTTTTGGAGAAGTTTCTCCTAGTCACTCAGCGGGAGGCACTTAGCAGTCAGTTTGAGCGCTTCCAGCAGGGCTCCATGATAGTTACACAGTATGAGACTCGATTTGTTGACTTGGCACGCCATGCTATTGTGATACTCTCCACAAAGCGAGAGAGGGTTCGGAGATTTATTGATGGGTTGATTCAGCCGATCCGTCTTCAGATGGCTATGGGAGCTGGTAGTGATATTTCCTTTTAGGAGGCGGCCAATACGGCCCGCCGAGTTGAGATGGCCCTCGCACGGGGAGGTGGACATGTGTAGGACAAGAGGCCTCGACATTCTAGTAGATTCAGTGTTACCTCATCTGGAGGTAGGGATTCTTATGGGAGAGGCCATTCAGTGAGGCCCTTTCAGTCAGCTCTACAGGTTTCTCATGGTACTTCTGGTGGCCGTGGCTCTCAGTCGCAGTACTTCGACCAGCAGCTTTTTAGTTCAGCATCAGCACCTATCAGCGCGCCACCACTTCTTTATTCTCAGCAGCCGAGGGCTTGTTACACTTGTAGTGACATGAGACATATTGCAGGTATTGCCCTCGAGCTTCTGACAGCTCTCAGCAGCAGGGTCCTCGCCCTATGATTCAGTCAGCAGGTGATCCACAGCCCACCCAGCCAGCTAGAGGCGGGGGTAGGGATCATAGAGGTGGATTTAAAGACCGTAGAGGTGGAGCTCGGACCGGCAGAGGTAGAGGTCAGCCAGCAGCTGATCATCCTAGGGACATGGTTCAGGAAGGTGGGGCCCAGCCCCGGTGTTATGCTTTGCCAGCCAGGCCAGAGGCTAAGTCTTCCGATGCTGTTATTACAGGTACTATTCTGGTCTGTGACAGTGATGCTTCAGTGCTATTTGACCCTGGGTCTACGTATTCATATGTGTCGTCTTATTTTGCACCCTACATGGCTATGCCTAGTGATGCTTTGGGTATTCCTGTATATGTATCTACACCAGTGGGAGATTCTATAGTGGTCGACCGAGTTCATCGTTCCTGTCTGGTAGTATTTGAGGGTCTTGAGACCCCAGTTGATTTATTGCTTTTAGATATGGTAGATTTTGATGTTATATTGGGGATGGATTGGTTGTCCCCATATCATGCTATCTTGGATTGCCACGCCAAGACCGTGACCTTGGTACTGCCAGATTTGCCCCGATTGGAGTGGAAAGGGACCCCAAGACATGCCACCCGTAGTGTTATTTCATATGTTAAGGCTCGACGTATGGTCGAGAAGGAGTGTTTAGATTATTTGGCATATGTTCGCGATTCCAGCATAGAGGTTCCTTCTATTGACTTTGTTTCTATTGTTCGAGAGTTCCTAGAGGTTTTTCCTTCAGACATGCCGGGTATGCCGCCCGACAGGGATATTGATTTTTGTATTGATCTGGCCCCAGGCACGCAGTCCATTTCCATTCCACCGTATCGTATGGCCCCGCCAAAATTAAAGGAGTTAAAGGACCAGTTGCAAGATTTGCTAGAGAAGGGTTTTATCAGGCCTAGTGTTTCTCCTTGGGGTGCGTCGGTGCTATTTGTGAAGAAAAAGGATGGATCGATGAAGATGTGCATTGATTACCGGCAATTGAACAAGGTGAAGATAAAGAACAAGTATCCACTGTCGAGGATTGATGACTTGTTTGACCAGCTTTAGGGTGCGAAGGTGTTTTCAAAGATAGACTTGAGATCTAGACTTATTCGTGATAGTCTTCATTGATGATATTCTTATGTACTCCCGCAGCCAGAAGGAGCACGAGCAGCACCTCAGAGTGGTTCTTCAGACTCTGAAGGATAGTCAGTTGCATGCTAAATTCTCAAAGTGCGAGTTCTGGTTGAGTTCAGTTGTATTCCTGGGTCATGTAGTATCAGCAGAGGGTATTCAGGTAGACCCAAAGAAGATGAGGCAGTCAAGAATTGGCCTCGACCAGCTTCAGCAATCGAGATTCGAAGTTTCTTGGGGTTAGCAGGTTATTACCATCAGTTCGTGGAGGGGTTTCATCGATAGCAGCCCCGATGACCAGGTTGACCCAGAAGGGTGCCGTTTCAGGTGGTCAGACGAGTGCGAGGAGAGCTTTCAGAAGCTCAAGACAGCTCTGACTACGGCACCGATATTGGTTTTGCCCACAGGCTCAGGGCCTTATACAGTTTATTGTGATGCTTCCCGTATTGGGCTTGGTGCAATATTGATGCAGGACGGTAGAGTCATAGCTTATGCTTTGAGGCAATTGAAGATCCACGAGAAGAACTATCCGGTCCATGATTTAGAGTTGGAAGCCATTGTTCATGCTTTGAAGATTTGGAGGCATTATCTATATGGTGTGACGTGTGAGGTGTACACGGATCACAAATGCCTTCAGTACTTGTTCAAGCAAAAGGAGTTGAATTTGAGGTAGAGGAGGTGGTTGGAGTTGTTGAAAGATTATGATGTTACCATTTTGTACCACCCGGGGAGAGCCAATGTGGTGGCTGATGCATTGAGTAGGAAGTCCGCCAGCATGGTTAGTCTTGCTTATGTTTCGGTCAGCCAGAGACTGCTTGCTTTGGATATTCAGGCTTTAGCCAATTGGCTGGTGAGGTTGGACATTTCTGAGCCTATCAAAGTGTTAGCTTGCACGGTCGCTCGTTCTTCATTATTGGAACGTATCCATGATCGGTAGTTTGATGATCCCCATTTGTGTGTCCTGAGAGACACGGTGCAGCGTGGAGGTGCCATGAAGGTGACTTTAGATGATGATGGTGTTTTGAGGTTGCAGGGGCGTGTTTGTGTGCCAAATGTTGATGGGATTCGAGAGTTGATCTTAGCGGAGGCCCATAGTTCATGGTATTCTATTCACCCGGGCACCGCGAAGATGTACCAGGACTTGCGGCAGCATTATTGGTGGCGTAGGATGAAGAAAGATATTGTTGCATATGTGGCTAGGTGTTTGAATTGTCAGCAGGTCAAGTATGAGCATCAGAGGCCCGGTGGTTTGTTTCAGAGGATTGAGCTTCCCGAGTGGAAGTAGGAGAGGATTACCATGGATTTTATTACTGGATTTCCGGCTACTCGGAAGAAGTTTGATGCTATTTGGGTCATTGTTGATAGGCTGATAAGTCAGCATATTTTATTCCTGTTGCAGCCACTTATACATCGGAGAGGTTAGCTGAGATCTACATCCGGAAGATTGTTCACCTTCATGGGGTGCCGACATCTGTCATTTCGGACTGGGGCACGCAGTTTACCTCGCGCTTTTGGAGTTCAGTTAAGCAGGAGTTAGGCACCCAGGTTTAGCTGAGCACAACATTCCACCCTCAGACGGACGGCCAGTCCGAGAGGACTATTCAGATATTGGAGGATATGCTCCGAGCCTGTCATTGATTTTGGAGGCTCTTGGGACCTGTTTTTGACTTTAGCAGAGTTCGCCTACAATAATAGCTACCAGTCCAGCATTTAGATGGCTCCTTATGAGGCATTGTATGGTAGGCGATGTCGGTCTCCAATCGGATGGTTTGAGCTAGGAGAGGCTCAGTTATTGGGTACAGACTTAGTTCAAGAGGCCTTAGATAAGGTCAAGATCATTCAAGAGAGGCTTCGTTTAGCTCAGTCTAGGAAAAAGAGTTATGCAGACCGTAAGGTCCGAGACGTAGCTTTCATGGTTGATGAGTGGGTATTGCTCCGGGTGTAACCTATGAAGGGCGTGATGAGGTTCAGCAAGAAGGGCAAGCTTAGCCCTAAGTATATTAGCCCATTTGAGATCCTTGATAGAGTAGGAGAGGTGGCTTATAGACTTGCATTGCCATCTAGCTTATCAGCCGTGCATCTAGTTTTTCATGTGTCTATGCTCCGGAGGTGTCACGGCGATCCTACCCGTGTTTTAGACTTCAGCACTGTCCAGTTGGACAAGGATTTATCTTATGAGGAGGAGCCGGTAGCTATTCTAGACCGGCAGGTTCGTCAGTTGAGATCTAGGAGTTTTCCCTCTGTTCGTGTTCAGTGGAGAGGTCAGCCTCCTGAGGCATCGACGTGGGAGTCCGAGTCCGATATGCGGAGCCATTATCCTCATCTATTTACTGACTCAGATACTTCTTTCTTTTGTCCGTTCGAGGACGAACGGTTGTTTTAGAGGTGGAGGATGTGACGACCCAAAGGGTCATCACCTGTTTTCTCATCCGTTCCATGCTTTCGAGGCCTTGAAAACCTCACTTTTGCTTGCCTTGAATTGCGTGCGCAGTCCCGGCGCGTAGCCGGAAAGCTTTTATGTTAAAATATGTGAAATTTGTGAAAACTTTGAAGAATTTTGATATTAATATGATTGAAGTTGACTTCGGTCACTATTTTTTGTAAACGGACCCACACTCGTGATTTGACGGTCCCGGAAGGTCCGTAGAAAAATATGGGACTCGGGTATGTGCCCGGAGTCGAAATCTGAGGTCTAGAACCCGAGCAAAAGGATTTTTCTGTTAAATTGTTTTTCTGAAATTATTAAGGAAAATGAAAATGAAAATTTATTGAAAGACTATGGTATCGGGCTCGTATTTTGGTTCCGATGCCCGATACAAGTCTTAAATATGTGTTAAGCGCTATCTGTGAAGTTTGGTTAGAGCTGGACGTCATTTGGCGCATGATGAGCTAGAAGCTATGATTTTTTTTTGTCATGGAAAATGGGTCTTGAGGCCTAATTTGATGTTTGCGATGTTGTTTTGGCGATTTGATCGCACGGATGAGTCCATAGGATATTTTGGAGTTATGTGTATGTTTGGTTTGGAGCCCTGAGGGCTCGAGGGAGTTTTGAGGAGGTCCCGGGAGGCCTTAGGCTTAAAAGTATCATGTCTTGCAGTGTTGCAGGCCCCAGCTGTCACGCCCCAACCTTGGGAGGCGCGACCGGCGCTCAATAAAGTGAACCCGACTGAGCAAGCCTTACCGAACACTTTCTACCCCGACTCAATATGAATGCGGAACTCATGCCTTTGGTTAATTTGAACGATAATACACGGTGTATAACACATTACTGGTTCATTTCATATAAAAAAAAATAATTTGCCGTCCATAAGCTAGCTTCATGGATTCTACTAGAGTTACGGCTTAAGGAGATCACAAGTTTTAGGATTACAACATATACATATAGGGGACTCCCCAAAAAAAACCCATACATAACCCACACTAGTGTCTTTGGAGCCCCTAAAGATACAGCTGATAAGCATGACTATGCCGGCAACAAGACCCCGGCTATACCTCAAAATGAAAAGCTGTAATAACAAAAGATACATCATGCAGCCCCGTGGAAGAACAAGGGGCTCACCGAGACTTCGAGTAGATGAACGCTCCGCTACACACAGTCGTCACTGTCCGCTATGGAGCCACCTACAATCATAATACGAATGTAGCACCTCCGGCAAAAAGGGGCGTCAGTACATTTGAGTTGTACTGGTATGTATAACTAAACACCATTTTACTAGAAAGAACTGTCAAATAGATACAAGCAATTAATACGAGCAAGTCAAAGAAACAATTCATATAATTCTTCATACAATTTCCACAACACCAATTAAGGCAATCTTGTCACATGTTCACCACTGTTCTCATCACCACCGCCATCCCGAGCGGAGTCCGGTCACGACCCGACCGGCTAGGTAACCTCATTGGAGGCATTACTTTCAATCAATATTTCATTTCCCTTATACGGGATTCAATATCAACACATTTCCACTATGTGTGCGGCATGGTGTCCGATCACGACCCGATCGGCTAGGTCGCCTTGCCTAGGCATTACTCCATTCTTGTTAGTCAACTCTTCCCAATCCTTATTCCACACATATCATAACGATTCCTGGGCACTCATGGCCATCATCATCACATCATTTTCCCTTTTCAATATTAGTTTATAGGTTGTGATCATAGACACGTATATCAAAGATAATTCAAGTTGAAATCACAGGTAAGTGAGCACATAGCTAGCATGAAAAGTCCTTCGTTTCATTGTTGGCTTATAGCCCAAGTATTTCAACAAATAATTATACTTTTCATCATTCTCTAATTATCAAGATGGGCACGTTATTCACATTTAGGCACAACAAATAATTATACTTTTCATCATTCTCTAATTATCAAGATTGGCACGTTATTCACATTGAGGCACATCCTTCACGAATATGTGTAGATATATGTGAATCAATTAATTTCACAATAACCATCAATACACCAGCCAATTCAACTCTTACCACACGTCCGTAAGCACCAACGGAGCTCGATTTCTAATAAAAGGCGGTTTTAGCCATACATACCTCAATAAAGTTGTCCCTTACTCTTTTACAAATTTCCGGAACCCTTAGTGCTTCAATCTCTTGGGATGAAGATTCAGGAGCCTTTCCTTGATTTTATTCAATAATTTAGCTCAATCTTATGGAATAATTTGATGGGATACTTTCCCTCTCTAAGAAACCTCTTTCTCTCTCTAGAATTGCGCAGACGAATGTTCAGAATGAGCTAGAACACCGGTTATATCGATAGGGAAGTCAGGTTAAAAATTAGAAAATTAGAGCCCGGATACAACTACGCGGTCGCATTTGCGATCGCAGAGTAAACATGCGGTCCGCATAATGGACCGCAGAATGCTCCCCAAAAACTAAACATTCTGACTCGGTCTGCGGTCCGCATTCATGTTCTGCGGTCGCAAAGTGCTCCGCAAAACTGACCTTCGCAAATTCAAAGGAAAATATGCGATGACTTATGCAGTCCGCATTTTTGATTATGCGACCGCATTTCGACCGCATAACTGACTTCAATTTTAACCAATATTCTGCCTCACTCTGCCGCAGATATGCGGTCTGCATTTTAATTATGCGACCGCATTTCTTGAATTTATTCTGGAAACTTATTCTCATATTTACTCATTTCTAACACACGATCCTAACTTGGCACCTCGGGATCCAAGTTTTTGAGTAGGGATTTCACGGGGCCTTACATCCTCCCCCACTTAAGATCATTCGTCCTCGAATGAGGATCAAGGTTCACTTATTAACAGTGTTAGTGCAATCTTCTTCTCTTTACAACCCGAAACTGGTTGACAGTCTTCCAATTTAGCTAACTCCCAAAATTTTCGAAAATTTTGCCAGAGTTTCCTTTGTATCTAGGCCTTATCCACCTGTCAGAGAGCCCCAGAAACACACCATAACACCATAAACATATTTGTAAAGCATAGTATAACTGGCATAATATCAACAATGGCCATATAGGCAACCATATTACCAAAAGAGGATGGTTATTACATGATCATTCAAACAAGTGTGGTTATTACACAAATCTAGCCAACACATATGATTTCGAAGGAGCTAAATGCATAGAAGTTATTACATGATCATTCAAACAAGTGTGGATACTTCTTTTTCATTTCGTCCTCGGTTTCCCAAGTAGCTTCCTCAACGTGCTGGTTCTGCTATAATACTTTTACGGATGCAATCTCCTTATTCCATAGTTTTCGAACTTGCCTATCAAGAATGGCAACTGGGACCTCTTCGTATGATAGCCCTTCGTTTACTTCAGTAGTCTCTACTGGCACAATGGAGGATGGATCCCCTACCACCTTCCTTAACATAGACACATGGAAAACCGGGTGTACCAATGACATCTCGGGCGGTAGCTCGAGCTTGTATGACACCTGACCAACTTTTTGAATAATTCTATATGGCACGACGTACCTTGGGCTTAACTTTCCTTTCTTTCCGAATCGCATGATACCCTTCATAGGGGAAACTTTTAAGAATACCCAATCATCTTCTTTAAACTCCAAGTCTCTACGACGCACATTCGAGTAGGATTTTTGGCGACTTTGAGCAGTTTTCAACCTTTCTTTAATGAGCTTGACTTTCTCCATGGCCTGGTGCACGAGGTCCGGCCCTATCAATTCCGCTTCTCCAACCTCAAACCATCCGATGGGAGACCTACATCTCTTACCGTACAATGCTTCAAACGGTGCCATTTGAATACTAGCGTGAAAGTTGTTGTAAGCAAATTCTATGAGTGGCAAATGGTCATCCCAACTTCCCTTGAAGTCAATAGCACAAGCACGCAACATATCCTCAAGCATATGAATAGTCCGTTCTGCTTGCCCATCAGTCTGTGGATGAAAAGCTGTGCTAAGGTTCACTTGCGTACACAAACCCTGCTGAAACGTCTTCCAAAAATTAGCTGTGAATTGAGCCCCTCGGTCTGAAATGATTGAGATTGGAGTGCCATGTAACCTGAATATTTCTTTGATATACAACTGAGCATATTGCTCCGCCGTGTCGGTAGATTTGAC
>MU665405.1:24005-37352 GCA_026770625.1 Nicotiana glauca
TAAAAATCATTTTATTTGATATTTTTGGAATCATTTGCTTAGGGTAAAAATCACGTGCTCACATAGTTAATTGAGGGGAATCTTCTACCGCCTTCGAATTCAATTGACTCTATTGAAATGCTTTTAGATTCATTCATTAAGGCCCATGCCGGGGCCTGGAAGGTCTAAGCCGGGGAGGTGGACATATTCAGGATTGCACAGGGTGAGTCTGAATTGTTGCGTGAATTCATGATCTGGTTCCAGAAAGAAAGAATATTGTTACCGGTTATACCAGATGAGTGGGAAACTGAGGCGTTCACAAAGGGTTTAAATCCACGAAGCTCCGAAACCTTTCAAAAGTTGAAGAAAAGCCTGCTCGAATTCCAAGAAGCCACATGGACAGATGTTCATAACCATTACGAGTCAAAAATAAGAATAGAAGATGTTTAGCTCGGGTTCTTGACATAGACTAAAGGACAGACCAAGACAAGTTCAAAGATGACTTCGATGTAAATCGGTGGTCTTTTAAAAGTCATTTCTTGCCGTATGAAATGCTCCGGTAAGAGTGAATACCATGTAAGAGCCCCTTTTATAAGGGTTTCACCAAACTTCTTCAATAGGACCGATTCGATCTCATGTTGAGCCAAATTGTTTCCTTGCACGGTTGTGGTATAAGTTGTGATGTGCTCCTGTGGATCGAGTCCCATCGTATTTTGGTATGTCCGGCATATTGAACTTCTTCATAATCAACACCGGTGTTGCGCTCGATTTAAACGGTAATTGTGTTTTTATTTGGAATCTGGGCCATTTAGTATCGGTGGTGCGCTCGAAATCTGATCCATTCGGGCATGAAACTCTTTTGCATTTTGATCCATCCGTCGTTCATTTCCCTTATGAACCTCATAAGCTCAATTTTGAAGGGAGCATTCCCGTTGTCATTTCGTGGTCCACTACCAGTTCCTCCGGCTTCGTCAAAACCATCCTCACCTCTTGGGTTGTTGTTATCGACTCTCCGAGTCGTTTGATTTGCAGGAACGCTGGGCAGAATTGGGCCTCTTCCACTCATATTATTGGAAGCACCTGACAACGATTGCTTCAACTCCGTCACTACCCGATCCTACCTTGAGAGCTGGCCCATGATGGCTATCCAAAAATGATAGAGAATATGACTTAGCAATTAAAATTGAAGAAGATGAAAATCCTGGCTCCGAGCGTAATATCTCCGAGGATAGAATTGAAAGTAATTGAAAAAAAACAAATAAAGTTATTTAATTGAGAGAGAAAATGTTATACAACATATGTTTTGCCAAGAATTTTGTGCCTTACAATAGTTGCTGATCCTGCAATTTATCGTTATACGTAGGGAAATAAGATCCTAGGATTAAACCCCACTTAAATGATAATGGAGGAGGCATTGATGAATATGTAACGACATGGCAATGTAAATATTCCCTGCAATGGTCGCTCATTTAATATGAGAGAATATTCTCTCACTGAATGCCATCCGATGTTAAATACTTGATCTGCTCCCGTTGACTATGCTTCCTTCGGGATTTCATCGATGTCAATCACAGTTGTCGTGTCCGGTACTGATCGTTTCTTAACTTGAGCTTTATCTGTCTACGGTTCTACGTGTCATGCTATCATTTGACCAATTAATATAAACGAATTTTACCCCATACAAAGTCCAAGTCAGAAAATAACCAATGCGTCCTTTTACCCCCATTTATTCAGAAGGGTAAAAGGGTTTCTATGGTCAATGACCATAGAAATAGAAATGAAGTGTAAATACTTACCAACTTGCGCATGTTGTATGACAATAAATATGTATGAACCATTTCACGAAGTATATATTTGGATAATCCAAAGTTGATGGTTAGCCCTCAGCAGTCTGGTAAAAAACTATATTGATAAAGGCGTGTAGGTGCACTATTACGTGAAGAGGATTGTAACTTTCTATAAATTTTTCATTCGTCACTCAATAGCAAAACTTTGCCTTTTGTTTTGATGATTGACGAATCGAATGATATTTTTGTTCCAATTATTGCCTTTTAATCTTTGAATCAAACTTTTTCTTGTCATATTAATGGTTTAATTACTATTAGTATCTATGATACAAGTTAAATTCTAGATGTAAAAATAGAAGAAGGTGAACCGCCTTTCCATCTCGAAAGAAATAAAATTATCGCGCATACACATATTAAAAATATTAGCCAAATTGTCCGACGTGACACTCTTTAATAAGAAAAGCAGATTAATGTAATCTAAAAAGTCAGAAAGTTCCCTTCTTTAATAACAAAATCAGATTAACGTAATCTTAACTTATTAGTTTAGCATTAGATTACTCTTTCTTTATGACTGGATAAATCCAAATTCAATACTTCAATTAATGTCAAATCTCTATATCATATCTTATAAAGTGAGGAAACAAACTTCATTTTCACTTACATAAAAAAAACTTAAAGTCTCTCAAAATGGCTTATTATTATTATAACCCTTACACCAAAGTTCAACTTTCATTACTTATCTTATCCTTCATCAACATTGTGCATATTACAAATGCTATCAATATCAATCCAACAATTAAAGAAACTTTTATAAGTGGCGTTCCTCAAAATAATCCTTTACTTTATGTTCATTGTAAATCTGAAGATGATGATCTTGGAGTTCGTATACTTAAAGTTGGTGAAAAATTTGATTTCTCATTTCATGAAAATTATTGGGGCACAACTCGTTTTCATTGTGAAGTTCTATGGGGTGTAAAACATAATGATTTTGATGTTTATACTGAATGGTATAGACGAAAAAAGTCATTTTGTAGACCTAAGTTGCTAAAATATAATATCTATTGCACTTGGTTAATAAAGGATTCTGGTATATTTCTTGCTCGTACTCCTAATCCTTCACCAAGTGACTTCAAATTTGTCATTTCTTGGTTGGGGTAAAAGGAGGGATTGTATTACATATATTAATGAATTAGAAGGTATCATATATAGTTAATTTCATTATGTTATTTTATTTTTCTAGCAAGTCACGACCATGCTAACTCTTATTGTGAGAGTCAACTTTAATGAGAGATACTAGTAAATATTTTAGCTGTTACCAAAAATAATAGCCGATAAACGTATATTTATATATATATGTGTATTATATACATATAATATACATATTTTATATAATATACAAAGATAGAGGAAGCCAAATTGCTCTGAAATGGACTATTGATAATCTTTTAGTCCGAGGCCAAACAGTTCTTCTAATCAATGTCAAATCACCTCCTCTTGGTTCTACAAGTAATTAATCCTTCTCTCCTTATAATTCAATGGATTCATCCTTATAAGTTTGGAATTTATTATTTACAAAAAATTTAGTAAGTTTTCAATATATATATATGTACGATGTAAAAAGTATTGGGTTCGATTGAACCGTAATATAAATATTTTGTCTGTCACTATCCACGTACATGTATTTGTTTTTACACGTTTTTAATAATACATTGTCAAACTAGTTTGCGAGAAACTCAACTTTTCGATCTATTGAATACTTATAAATTAAAAATTGTGTAATGTTCAGTTCTTAAATCCTGTTTTTTTTTTATGGTATAGTTGTACAATTAACTTTGTACTTTTACACTTTCAGGATCGAACCAAATATACGATGAAGTTGGATGGGGAAATTTTAGTGAGTTGGATATGCAAACAAAGCAAATGTTTCTTCCTTTCCGAGTATTGTGTACACGAAAAGATGTTAGTATTCAACTCTAAAAATTCCCACCAAAACATCATTTTTTTTTTTCTCTTATGATCATTTGTTAATCCAAAACTCAATGGGAAGGAAGTGGAGGAAAGGGAATTTAACTGAGCCAAGTTTCAAAAGTTATCGAAATTTAGCCACTTTAAATCTAAGCGAAAATACTGTTAAAAATTCAGAAAAATACGCCCGTAAATTTTACGGGAGTTCCAGCATAAGTATGCTTGAACTCTCGTAAATTTTACGGGAGTTCCAGGATAACTATGCTGGAACTCTCGCAAATTTTACGGAAGTTCCAGCAAGTATAATTGTCCAGTATAATATACTGGAGTTTGGAGCACTGGTATTCCAGTCTTCCGCAAATTTTATAGGAGTTAGCAAAGTATACCGGTCCAGCATAATATGCTGGAGTTCGTACACAAATGCACCAGAATTCCCGTATATTATACTGGACCGATTGACCAGTGTGAAAAAGGAACACGTAGATGCTAATTAGCCCGTTAACATATTTACGATAACATGATTTCATCTCTCTATATAGGCGCACGTTAGTGGTGCAACTAGGGTGCGCCACCGATGCTGGCATGGCGAAAGGCCGGCCACGAAAGTATAGAACAGGGCACAGGCTCCGGTTCAATTGGCCAAGGGGACACGAAGGCCAGTTGATGTCGAGGATGAGATTGTCACTGCTACTGCTCTACATGAGGCTACTGCTCAATTAGAACCATCGAGTATACTCAAAGCTCAGGCGGAAATGGCGTGACTAGGTGTGATGCTTACTCCGCCTAATCTTAGGCTTCAAGGGGAAACCCTAACGTGGTGAATCAAAGTGGAGTGACTAAGGTCCATATAGCCCCACCAGCTGGGAAATTCAATTCTCCGCCGAAATTGGTTGCTAGTCCACAGAAATCGGAGCTTGCAAAGCAGCCACCACTACCTACGGAAGAGAAGAAGACGTGGGTGAATCTATTTACAGGGAATCGGCTAGCTTCAAAAGGTATCAATCTGCAATTTATTGCTCCGATTATAAAAAAAATGGTGTTAAAATGGTTCAATTTGATTAAGTTGAGGTAAAAAAAGGAAACTGAATAGATATTATATTTTATATTTTATATAATATACATATTTTATATTTTATATAATATACAAAGATAGAGGAAGCCAAATTGCTCTGAAATGGACTATTGATAATCTTTTAGTCAGAGGCCAAACAGTTCTTCTAATCAATGTCAAATCACCTCCTCTTGGTTCTCCAAGTAATTAATCCTTCTCTCCTTATAATTCAATGGATTCATCCTTATAAGTTTGGAAATTATTATTTACAAAAAATTTAGTAAGTTTTCAATATATATCTATGTACGATGTAAAAAATATTGGGTTCGATTGAACCGTAATATAAATACTTTGTCTGTCACTATCCACGTACATGTATTTGTTTTTACACGTTTTTAATAATACATTGTCAAACTAGTTTGCGAGAAACTCAACTTTTCGATCTATTGAATACTTATAAATTAAAAATTGTGTAATGTTCAGTTCTTAAATCCTGTTTTTTTTTTTTATGGTATAGTTGTACAATTAACTTTGTACTTTTACACTTTCAGGATCGAACCAAATATACGATGAAGTTGGATCGGGAAATTTTAGTGAGTTGGATATGCAAACAAAGCAAATGTTTCTTCCTTTCCGAGTATTGTGTACACGAAAAGATGTTAGTATTCAACTCTAAAAATTCCCACCAAAACATCATTTTTTTTCCTCTTATGATCATTTGTTAATCCAAAACTCAATGGGAAGGAAGTGGAGGAAAGGGAATTTAACTGAAGAAATTCAAAAATAGCCAGATTTACCACTGGTCGTTGAAAAATAACCAAGTTTCAAAAGTCATCGAAATTTAACCACTTTAAATCTGAGCGAAAATACTGTTAAAAATTCGGAAAAATACGCCCGCAAATTTTACGGGAGTTCCAGCATAAGTATGCTTGAACTCCCGTAAATTTTACGGGAGTTCCAGCATAAGTATGCTTGAACTCCCGTAAATTTTACGGGAGTTCCTGGATAACTATGCTGGAACTCTCGCAAATTTTACGGGAGTTCCAGCAAGTATAATTGTCCAGTATACTGGAGTTTGGAGCACTGGTGCTCCAGTCTCCCGCAAATTTTAAAAGAGTTAGCAAAGTATACCGGTCCAGCATAATATGCTGGAGTTCGTACACAAATGCACCAGAACTCCCGTATATTATACTAGACCGATCCTTATTGTAGCAAAATAGTGACTATTTTTCATTGACTTGGTAAATGTTAGACTATTTTTCATGGACAGTGTGAAAACTGGCATGATATTTTAAGGAATTTCCATCGTTGAAAAGTTAAAACGTGCAAATAGGGTTTATAGGGATGCTGATTAGCCCGTTAACATATTTACGATAACATGATTTCATCTCTCTTTATAGGCGCACGTTAGTGGTGCAACTAGGGTGCGCCACCGATGCTGGCATGGCGAAAGGCCGGCCACGAAAGTATAGAACAGGGCACAGGCTCCGGTTCAATTGGCCAAGGGGACACGAAGGCCAGTTGATGTCGAGGATGAGATTCTCACTGCTACTGCTCTGCATGAGGCTACTGCTCAATTAGAACCATCGAGTATACTCAAAGCTCAGGCGGAAATGGCGTGACTAGGTGTGATGCTTACTCCGCCTAATCTTAGGCTTCAAGGTGAAACCCTAACGTGGTGAATCAAAGTGGAGTGACTAAGGTCCAAATAGCCCCACCCGCCGGGAAATTCAATTCTCCGCCGAAATTGGTTGCTAGTCCACAGAAATCTGAGCTTGCAAAGCAGCCACCACTACATACGGAAGAGAAGAAGACGTGGGTGAATCTATTTACAGGGAATCGGCTAGCTTCAAAAGGTATCAATCTGCAATTTATTGCTCCGATTATAAAAAATGGTGTTAAAATGGTTCAATTTGATTAAGTTGAGGTAAAAAAAGGAAGCTGAAAATTGGAAATACGCACTGATCCTCTATGTGGTTGGGATTCTCCAACTATTGGGGCAATCACCAGATTCCTAAGGAGCCAGTGGATGTTTCAGTATAAAGCTCACATATACTACCATAACAATGGTTATTTAATTATTTTGTGATATGATTTTATAGTTGTGGTGATAGTGATGATGTTTTGGTGTCTAGACCTCATATGCTAAGAAGTAAACTAGTGATTGTCAAGCCCTGGGGTGCCAATTTTAATTTTGGTGAGGAGATACTCAAAACAATTCCCCTTTGGGTAACGTTTCCTAACTTACCCCTGAGTTGCTGGAGTCCCAACTCTCTGAGCATGCTAGCTAGTGTATTAGGCACCCACAATGTGCTGATGAATGCACCTCTCGCAAAGAGAGGATTTTGTATGCTCGAGTGCTTATTCAAATGGACATTATTATCCCATTGCCTAAAACTGTCAAGTTGTTGGATTCATTTGGCAAGCGCTATGACCAAGAGGTTAGATATGAATGGTGGCCTCAGTACTACCGAGTATACTACCTAGTAGAGAAAAATATTCTGAGACAACAATCTAGAGTTCAATGGTTGAGGCTAGGAGACACCAACTCATCTTTTTCCATGGCTATATCAAGAATAGGATTTCCCAGAATCACACTAACAGGCTGATCACTATTAGTGGAGATGTGGTACACACTGACAGGGCAATTGAAGCAGAGATCATTGGATTTTACAAGGGACTGCTAGGCATTTGTGCTACACAACTACCTGCAATTACACCTAGTATTCTAACTGTTGTCCCCATCCAGAATAGAGAACCACAACTGCCCCTTATAGCTCCAGTCACAAGAGAAGAAGTCTACCTAGCCTTGAAAGATATATCTGATCTGAAGTCCCCAGATTGTGATGGATTTAATGCATTCTTCTTCAAGAAAGCATGGCCTATTATTGGAGATGGTGTTTTAGATGCCGCGATCCAGTTTTTTCAAACCACATGGATGTATTAACTACACCACTGTTACCTTGATTCTTAAGGTACAATCTCCCTCTACTATTAAGGAGTTTAGGCCCATATCTTGCTGCACTATACTATACAAACTGATCTCTAAGGTTATTAAAAAGAGGATATAGAATGTCATGGATTGCTTAGTTGATAGTAGCCAGGCTACCTTTGTTCCTAAGAGGGTCATAGCTGATAATATCCTATTGAGTCATGAACTGGTAAGGGACTATGGGTGGAAAGGTACTTCCCCAAGATGTATGCTTAAGATTGACATGCAAAAAGCATATTATTCTGTAAAGTGTGCATTTATTGAGCAAGTGATGTTTGGTCTGAACTTCCGCAGTGCATTTGTGGGCTGGATAATGACATGCCTTAGGACAGTATCTTTCTTTATCATTATAAATGGGAAGCCTTCTAAACCTTTTGATTCCAAAAAGGACCTGAGGTTAGGGGATCCTGTATTCCCCTTCCTATTTGTTTTAGTGATGGAGTCCTTGAGAAGATTGTTGAAGCATGGGGCAAAATCCTCATTTCAATTTTCATCACAACTGTGCCAAGCTGAATATCATCCAATTGGGATTTGCAGATGATTCACTTCTTTTCTGTAGAGGTGATGTTGCATCAGTAAGATACTTGATTAAGCATTTTCAGCACTTCTCAGCTGTTTCTGGACTCATAGCCAACCCTTCCAAAAGCTCAATCTACTTTGAAGGCATGACTACTGATGTGCAACAAGAAATTTTGCAGATGCTTGGATTCACTAAAGGAGAACTCCCCTTCAGATATTTAGGGGATCCTCTTAGCTCCAAAAGAGTTTCATTTGTATAATGTAACCCTCTGCTAGATAAGATTCTTCAGAGAATCAAATCCTGGACTACCAAGTTTCTGTCATATGCTGGTAGAGCAAAACTCATCAAATCTGTTTTATTCTCTATACAAGTCTTCTGGGCTCAAATCTGTGTGCTCCCCAAGAAAAGTTGTGTAGATCATAGAAGCTACATGTAAAAGCTTTTTATGGACTGGTGGTGCTGAACTCTCAAAGAAAGCATTATTGACCTAGGACAGAGTATGTCAACCTACAACTGCTGTGGGCTTAAACATTTTAGACATCACTGCTTGGAACAAAACGGCTATTAGCAAATTGTTTGGAACTTATGCTAAAAGAAAGATAAACTATGGGTTAAATGGATACACTGCTATTATGGGGCTAATAGGAACCTTCCTGGAGGATATTCCAAAACAGAATTCATAGATCATCCAAAAGATTATGAAGGCATCAAAGTAGTATATAGAAGTAGAATATGAACTAACTGATATACACAACACGGATCAGTTCTCTTCAAAGCAATTATACCAGAGGCTAAGAGGTGAGTTTCCAAAGGTGGCCTGGAGGAAAATGGTATGTAATAACCTTGGACTACCCAAATGGATCTTTGTGTTAAGGCTAGCAGCTTATGGAAAGCTATATACAAGGGATAGACTAAGTAAATGGGGTATGGCTAGCGATAAAATATGCCCTTTGTGCACTTGAGCCTTGAGGTTTGCTCCCTTTCAAGGTCTCAAGTTCGAAATCCACTGGGTGCAAACAATTTCTGAGGGCCATCGGACTGGGTAAAACTTGAATTAACCGTGGTGCACTTGCGGGAAACTCCTTGCCGAGGGCCTGTGCACTCCCGGGATTAGTCGGGGATCAAAGAGACTCGGACACCCGGTGCAAAATCAAAAAAAAAAATATGCCCTTTGTGTGTCCAGGAGAATGAAAGTCTCTCCTATTTGTTCTTCGCATGTGAATTGACTGCTCAAGTATGGCAGAAACTTCTGAAATGGAAAGGTATTAACAAGAGGTCTAGGAACTGGGATGATGAGCTACAATGGTCAGTCAGGTTTGCTAGTAGAAAGAGTGTTAGAGCACATGTGTACATAATGTGTTTTGCAGCTTCAATCTACTCTATTTGGAGAGAAAGGAACATGAGAGTATTTCAAAACAAGCAACAACCTGTTTACTTAATGACCAAGTAGATAATCCAAGAGGTGTATTTTATAGGTTGTAATAAACCCATAGTGGCTAATTGGTTGGCAAGTTTTAATTTCTATCCTACTTAAGTAGTAAGTAGTTTGCATTGGTAGTTTTAGTATATAGTTGATTTTGATCATGAGCCTGACTGAAGTGTTGGAACTACTGTCCAACAGTCAGTCGCCGAATGCTTTGTAATTCAACACCCATTTTGGTATTAAATTTTTTTATTTATCAATAAAAAAATGATGGCTAGGCTTTATGAAGAGAATTCTCTTCAACTTCTATAGGATATCTATACTGTGTAAATTCCTTGGTGGTACTGACATCTTCTAAATAGGTTTCTCCATCCTCGAGGCTCGAACTCGAGACTTCTAGTAAAGACTGAACGGATTTCATATATCTCACCAGACATCCACACCCCTTCGCGGTGCCAAAACATCTTGATATAAACATGGACGAATTAGAACAATCAACATATTTTGTATACTCTTACTAGTTTTTTTCCTTTAGCTTTCACGTCTCTAATATTGATAGTTCTTCTAATTCTCCGATAAAACAGGTAGATAGTCATGTTGTGGTGTTAGAGGACAAGGATGTAGTTCAAGCAATTGTTGAATATGTGAATAGAACTGGAGTAGAGGCATTGATTCTTGGTGCTGCAAGAAGAGACGGTCTTCTCAGGTATGACTCCATCATTAACAAGAATTAATTAATAATCTGATAACATTATGTAACAAACATGTTATGATATATATTAAGCTATTATTAATAATGCTCATCGTTCTAAACTCACCATAGGAATATGTAGATATTAGTGCATGATTATGTTACAAAATTGGCTTAAAACTATTTTTTCAAAAGTTTTTGTGAATAGAAGATATGGGAAAAAGGTGTGTCTATACATACTTAAATGTGTGCATGCCTTTAAGGCTCTATTGATTTTTCATTTCATGAGTTAGATTTGAATAAAACATCTTACTCGCATTGGTAAAAATTTAATCATATTTTATGTTGATATCAAATCTATAAATGCATTATATGTATTTGCTCGTATACTTTTCTCACTTCATCATAGTTAATTAACATGTAATTTCACCTCATTAAATCACTTGACCATAGTAATTTAATATGATTTGGTGTAAAACATTCTATGCAAGTAAACTTTTACCTCTTCAAATAGTCTAATTTCAATAGTCTTTCTGCACTGCAGATTCAAAGCCAAAATTCCAGAAGACGTATTAAAAGGGGTTCCTGACTTTTGTAGTGTACATATCATCTCCAAATATGGAAAGATCGTATCTACACGACCTGCTTCTCGCCTGCTCCTTTTGTCCATCCACCACCTCACCAATTCACCAGCACCGGATTTGCTAATTCAAGAGGTGAGGATCTATTCGATTCTAATATGTACGTGGCAGACCTAGGGTTTAGAAATCATGTGTGCTCGCAGATAATAGTCCCAGAAGCAGAGGGAGAAGAAGTTTAATTATGGGTGCTTACTCAATGATTGTTTAAATCTTTTGATAATTGCCTATAGTAGGGCGGCCCGGTGCACTAATCTCTCGTTATGAACTTCATGATTTCGTGACATACCAAATAAGGGATTGTTAGAAGAAAGCTCCTATAGTGGACAACTATAACCCTTTGTACAGGGTGGGTGCTTGTTTAAAGCCATAAAGTGCTCGCTTGAGGCGGTAAACAGAGATAATGATTTTTGAAGATGAATTATTTGCACCTTGAACTGTATACTGACGTAGATGATATCATAACAACCCCTCTTTTCATACCTCTAGGGATGCTTAACGACACTTTACCAAAAAAGGGTGCATGGCCTCTTTGAGTGAAGAAGAGAGGAGCTTTATATAGACATTCTTGAGCGCGGGAGCCTAGGAAGGGCCAAACCACAAGCTCTATTGTAAGATTTCTGTAAGAGCCTGTTTTTACAGATTGAACTAGTGACCTGATCCTGGTCACATGACAATAACTTTGCCAGTTTTGTCAAGGCTTCCCTTTTGATAATGGGTTTTTTTTCACTTTTAGCCCGCGTCAGAAACTATTTATATTTGGTAGCCGAAAAAGTGTATAAAATTTGTATAATTTTCATATGTAACATGCATAATATATATATATATGCAAAAAATATACATTTTCCCTTTGCTTAATTGTCTGTATAAATCTACTATTAGCCCGTTTGGCCAAGCTGCAAAAATCAGCTTATTTTGAGAAGTGCTTTTTTCAAAAGTGCTTTTTGTGAGAAACAGTTTTTGTTTGCCTAATTAGTTTGAAAAGCACTTCTGAGCAGCAATTAGTATTTGGCCAAGTTTTAAAAAACTGCTTCTAAGTGTATTTTTTTCAAAAGTGCTTCTCAAAAAGGTGTTTTTGGAGAGAAACTACTTTTTTCTGCTTCTTTAAAACTGCTTCTGCTTCTCCTCAAAAATACTTTTTTTCCTTCCAAAAGCTTGGCCAAACACTTCAATTTTTGGCCAAAAGTGCTTTTGAAAACAAAAAAAGCACTTTTGGCCAAAAAGAAGCTTGGCCAAACAGGCTATATATCTGGTCAAAGGCCCTTGCTTCGCATAGGCTCGGGTCAATGGTAACAAAATATATTGAGAGAAAAAATTCTTAGGTTGACACAAGTATGCAATGGATTACAGTTAAATTCTCCTGTTACGGTAATATGTGCAAGACTAATACTAGATCAATATTTTAGAGAATTTTCTTTTGCTTATTCACAAAGAGAAACAAAACTTTTTTTCTTTATTTTCATTTTTTTCTTCTTCCTTATAATACCTATGATCTTAAGTTTCACACTTATTCGAAGCATATCTTGAATTTTACATGTATCGTGATTCAGGTAGAGCAATCAATCAAGAAATGGAGGAAATCAAGAGAGAACTTCAACAAATAAGAGCTTGTTATGAATAATTTGTACATTGGATACTACATTGGATGCTACATTGGATACTATATTGGATGCCCATATTGTGAATAGTTGAAAGATTAAATTTCCTATTTTATGTCAATCATCTTTATTTTTTATGCCTATAAAAGGCCATGTAATTGCAATGAAAAAATACACCAAAGTGAAAGAACAAAACTCTCTCCCTTTTTTCTATCTCTTCTTATTTACATTTTACCGCATTACTTTTATTTTATAACACGTTATCAGCACGAAACTCTAATTTTATTCTTAACTCCCGCTAAGTTGAGCCATATTTTATTAAGGTATGTATCATTATAATCATTTTTATGGCAGTACATATCATATGCTTAATTCTTACAACATACATTTTTCTTTGCAATATTTGATAATTTACATCATTCATGTTGTTGTTCCCTTTTCCGTCTGTTTCACATTTTTGTTTATCATGTATGCATATATATGTAGTGTATACATTATCTAGTCACTGCTACTTATAATACGTTATCAGCACGTTCAAAGTAGAGTATTTATTTTAGTACTTCGCTTATTTGTTGTCAATATTAATTTAATATTTAAATTTCTGATTAAATTCATGCCCATATCTAATAATTGCATTTCCATTTGTTTAAATGTTCTAACTGTGAGAAATGAATTGACAAGCAATAATTTTATAGTTTAATTA
>MU665405.1:38874-73487 GCA_026770625.1 Nicotiana glauca
ATACTTTTAAGGTTGCAAGACTTTAAAACCGTATAATTCTGCTATTTTTAAAGTAAGTTCTCTATTAAAATTATGTGGAGACACTATCACAGATGAGGACTTGTTGGAAAAAATATTTTCTACTTTTCACGCTTCAAATGTGGTGCTACAACAACAGTACCGTGAAAAAGGTTTTAAGAAATATTATGAGTTAATCACATGCCTACTTGTGGCTGAGCAGAATAATACTCTATTAATGAAAAATCATGAAGCCCGTCCCACTGGGTCTGCTCCATTTCTGGAAGTGAATGCTGTAGCAACACATGATAAGTTTGAAAGAAAACAAAATAATTACCGTAGTCGTGGACATGGTCGTAAACGTGGACGTGGCAGGGGGCGAAAAAATTATAGTCATTATGGTGGAAATAAATTGGAGAACAATAAGGGTTCTCAAATTAATCATTCAAAAGGTAAAGCAATTATGTGTCACCGATGAGGTATGAGAGGTCATTGGGCATGCATTTGTCGTACGCCAGAGCATTTTGTCAAACTTTATCAAGCCTCCCTCAAAAAAAAGAAAAATAATGTGGAGGCACACTTGACCTTTCAAAATAATGATGATGAAGCAGGTCCCCCAAATAAATATGATTCTAAGGCACATCTTGCATATAAAGATGATGATTTTGAAGGCCTAACAAATATTACTCATTTAGAAGTTGGAGACTTCTTTGAGGATATTGACTGAAGAACTAATCATCTTACTGGGGAATGAAGCTATAAAAGTTGTTATTTTTATGTTTGCAACTAGTTTATTTTTCTTGAGTGTATTTTCCTAATGCATCATGTGTTACTAGTTTCTACATTCCTAATGTATTTCTTAATATTTTTTTTTTCTGCTTGTCTTTCATATTTCTTATGATGTATTATTTGTTTTTCTTATGAAGAATATGAAAATTTCCCAGTCTTCATTTGGACTCAAGATTAATAAAGATGATATATGTCTTCTAGATAGTGCTACAACACACACTATTTTAAAAGATAAGAGATATTTCTCTTATTTGGTAATGAAAGAAGCGAATGTTAATACAATATCCGGTAGTACAAGATTAATTGAAGGTTCTGGAAGAGCCAATTTATTACTACCAGGTGGAACAAATTTGGCTATTGATGAAGCACTATATTGTAGTAAATCTCAAAGAAACTTATTAAGTTTCAAAGATATTCGCCAAAATGGCTATCATATTGAGACTACAAATGATGAAAAGATTGAATATCTTTATATTACTACAATAATGTCCGGTAAGAAATATGTGCTTGAAAGGTTACCTGCTCTTTCCTCCGGCTTATACTACACAAGTATTAGCAGGATTGAAACACATGTCGTAGTAAACGAGAAGTTTACTAATCAAGATAATTTTATTATTTGGCATGACCGGTTGGGCCATCCTGGTTCTAATATGATGCGTAAAATAATTGAGAATTCACATGGACATGCAATGAAGAATCAGAAGATTCTTCAATTTAAGGAATTCTCTTGTGCTGCATGTTCTCAAGTAAAATTAATTATTAGACCATCAACTATTAAAGTTGGGATGGAATCTCCTGCATTTCTGGAACGTATACAGGGTGATATATGTGGGCCCATTCACCCTCCATGTGGACCATTCAAATATTATATGGTTTTGGTAGATGCATCTACAAGATGGTCACATGTGTGTTTACTATCAACTCGCAATATGGCATTTGCGAGATTGTTGGCTCAAATAATAAAGCTAAGAGCACAATTTCCAGATTATGCAATTAAGACAATTCGTCTTGATAATGCTGGTGAGTTTACATCCCAAGCCTTTAATGATTATTGTATTTCAACTGGGATAACAATTGAGCATCCGGTTGCTCATGTTCATACACAAAATGGTCTAGCAGAATCATTGATCAAACGCCTCCAATTAATTGCTAGACCAATGCTTATGAGAACAAAACTTCCCATTTCAGTATGGGGTCATGCTATTTTGCACGCAGCAGCACTTGTGCGGATAAGGCCCACAAGTTATCATAAAGTCTCCCCATTGCAATTGGCTTTTGGTCAGGAGCCAAATATTTCCCATCTTAGGATCTTTGGTTGTGCGATATATGTTTCAATTGCTCCACCACAACGCACAAAGATGGGTCCTCAAAGAAGGTTGGGGATATATGTTGGATATGAATCTCCTTCTATTATAAAATATCTAGAGCCGATGACTGGAGATTTATTTACGGCAAGATTTTCTGATTGCCATTTTGATGAATCAGTATATCCAACATTAGGGGGAGAAAATAAGCAGCTGAAAAAGAAGATAGATTGGAATGCATTATCATTGTCTCATTTAGATCCTCGAACAAATCAATGTGAACAAGAGGTTCAAAAGATTATTCATTTGCAAAATATTGCAAATCAATTGCCAGATGCATTCACTAACCTACCAAGGGTGACTAAGTCACATATTCCAGCTGCTAATGCTCCAATTCGAGTTGATATCTCGGCAGGACAATTAATTAAAGCAAATGAGTCTAAGCCATTCTTGAAACGTGGTAGACCAATCGGTTCTAAAGATAAAAATCCTCGAAGAAGAAAAGGAGCAAGTGATCAAAGTAAACATAACACAGAGGTAGTGGCTCAAGAAGAGCCCCAAGACGTAACAAATGATAAGACCTTAAGGGAGGTCCAGGTACCTGAAAATAATGAAAATGAAGAGATATCAATAAGTTACGTCTCAACCGGGAAAAGATGGAACCGAAATAATATTGTTATCGATAACATTTTTGCTTATAATGTTGCTGTTGAAATAATGCAACAAGATGAGGATCTTGAACCAAAATCTGTCGATGAATGTAGACAGAGAAATGATTGGCCAAAATGGAAAGACGCTATCCAGGCAGAGTTAACTTCACTTGGAAAACGTGAAGTCTTCGGACCCATAGTTCGAACACCTGAAGGCATAAAGCCAGTAGGGTATAAATGGGTTTTTGTGCGAAAACGAAATGATAAAAATGAAATCGTTAGATATAAAGCACGACTTGTGGCACAAGGGTTTTCCCAAAGGCCTGGAATTGATTATATGGAGACATATTCTCCTGTAGTGGATGCTATCACCTTCAGGTATCTCATAAATATGGCAGTACAAGAAAAACTTGATATGCATCTAATGGATGTTGTTACAGCCTATTTGTATGGATCATTAGACAACGAAATTTTTATGAAAGTACCTGAGGGATTTAAAGTGCCAGAAGCATATAAAAGTTTTCGAGAAACTTGTTCAATAAAGCTTCAGAAATCTTTATACGGATTGAAACAATCAGGTCGTATGTGGTACAATCGCCTGAGTGAATACCTGTTGAAAGAAGGGTACAAGAATGATCCAATTTGTCCTTGTGTCTTTATAAAAATGTCTGGATCTGAATTTGTTATAATCGCCGTATATGTTGATGATTTAAACATCATTGGAACTCCTGGGGAGCTTCCAAAAACAGTAGACTGTTTGAAGAAAGAATTTGAAATGAAAGATCTTGGAGAGACAAAATTTTGTCTTGGTCTACAAATTGAGTATATGAAAGATGGAATATTTGTCCATCAATCAACATACACCGAAAAGATTTTAAAGCGATTCTATATGGATAAAGCACATCCATTGAGTACCCCGATGGTTGTGAGATCACTTGATATAAAGAAAGATCCATTCCGACCTCATGAAAATGATGAAGAGCTTCTTGGTGCCGAAGTACCATATCTTAGTGCAATTGGGGCATTAATGTATCTTGCCAATAATTCCCGACCAGATATAGCTTTCTCAGTAAGCTTATTGGCAAGATTTAGTACTTCGCCAACACAAAGACACTGGAATGGTATTAAACATATATTCAGATACCTCCAAGGGACCATTGATATGGGTTTATTTTATTCAAATGAATCCAAGCCATCATTGATTGGTTATGCAGATGCAGGATATTTGTCTGATCCACACAAAGGTCGATCTCAGACAGGCTATTTATTTACAAGTGGAGGTACAGCCATATCATGGCGTTCGACAAAACAAACTATGGTTGCTACTTCTTCAAATCATGCAGAGATAATAGCCATTCACGAAGCAAGTCGAGAATGCGTTTGGTTAAGATCTATAACTCAACACATTCAGCAAACATGTGGTCTTTCTTCGAAAGAGAATATTCCAACAATATTGTATGAAGACAATGCTGCATGCATAGCTCAATTGAAAGGAGGATATATCAAAGGAGATAGAACAAAACACATTTCACCGAAATTCTTTTTCACTCATGATCTTCAGAAGAATGGTGAAATAAATGTACAACAAGTTCGTTCATGTGACAATTTGGCTGATCTATTCACTAAGGCATTACCAACCTCAATATTTGAAAAGCTGATATATAAGATTGGAATGCGTCGTCTTCGAGACATTAAGTGATTTTTCATCAGGGGGAGTAACTACACGCTGCACTCTTTTCCTTAACCAAGGTTTTGTCCCACTGGGTTTTCCTGGTAAGGTTTTTAATGAGGCAGCAAGCAATACATATTATAAATAATTATGTACATCCCAATATTTTTTTGTAAGTTCTTAATAAGGCATATTATCCTACATGGACATCCAAGGGGGAGTGTTATGAATAATTTGTACATTGGATACTACATTGGATGCTACATTGGATACTACATTGGATGCCCATGTTGTGAATAATTGAAAGATTAAATTTCCTATTTTATGTCAATCATCTTTACTTTTTATGCCTATAAAAGGCCATGTAATTGCAATGGAAAAATACACCAAAGTGAAAGAACAAAACTCTCTCACTTCTTTCTATCTCTTCTTATTTACATTTTACTGCATTGCTTTTATTTTATAACAGAACTCAATTCGTCGAATTAGAGCAACATACGAGGACGATAAAAGTTATGTTGTCCGAACTCTACGAGACTATTGGGAAGAACCACAACTCCTATTCCGCAACACCATCATCTCCACCACCTCCTCCCCCTCCTCCTCCCCATCCCGTATTTGTCGTAATTTCATAAATGAGATCTGTAAAGAATAATGTGTATGCAGTGTTATCCCTACCTTTGGAAGGTAGAGAGACTGTATTTTGCTTCTAAACGTGAAATAATCAATACTACAATAGTTTAGTTAGTTTTCTTCGGCTATGATTCTTCAACTTTTCTGCAACTACTCCAATTTATATTCCTTTCACATAATGTCCTAAATGTTATAATTTTATCGGGACACAATTCTTTATTTAGTAGCACAATGTTTATCCAACATAAAGAAAATAACATTAGCAAAATCGAAACTACATGTTAGAACTCTATAGCCATTATTTTACATGAATTATTTGGTAGATGAGAAACTTAATTAATCTAAACAAGTTCAGTGGTGGGAGTAGCCATAGGCCTTTCTAGGGCTGTCAAATTTGATTCAAGCCTAAATGATCCGTCCAACCTGTCCAAGGTTGGGTTGGTTATTGACCTACTTATTTATTGAACTCAGTCCTTCTTGACCGACCCATCTCAATCCATTTAAAGTTGGGTTGATTTTTAGCTCAAATTGATCCATGAGTAACTTTGTCAAAATATCTTAGAAATAATTTTTTTTGTTTTATAGGTTATATGTGACTATAACAAAAGGAAAAAAAGTCTTATTTAGTAATTATACAATTCATAAGAAGATAACACATATTAAGTAAAGCTTGATAAGAGTTGGACGCCTGGGTTATGACCCAAATTTTAGTTTATTTTGATCCAACCCATCTTAACTCAAATAAAATAACGCGTCTAACTATTGATTCAACCCATTTTGACTCGTTTAAAATTGGTCCAACCCGCCTATTTGACACCCCCTAAGCCTTTCAATAAAGAGGTCCTTTTGGAAAGTAAAATTTAAATAGTCACTATTTTGCCCCCAGTAATTGAAAATATAACTGCTATTTTAGAGTTTTAAATTCTACAAGTGAAGCTTCAAGATAATAATTTTTTAAAATTAAGGCTAAAAAGTGGCTCGTGAGCGAACATAAGCACCTCTAGTACTATTTGAAGGGTCTAGATTGGCATGACGCTTGCTTTCTTCAAAGCTCTAGATATGGGCATTTCTCTATACTGCCAAATTTCCATAATTTGAAAAAGTTTAATCAAATCAAGTGACAAAGGTAAGTAGCATTCATGATAAAACTTAAATTAAGTGGAGCAAATTTTCTCTATTTTAAGAGCTTCCTTTCTCAATGAATTATAGCTATGGAACCATATATTATATATGATGTTCATGAATTGCAAAACAGTGACATAGCAGAATTACGAAAAATCAAAGATCTAAAAACAAGAAAGGATCAAATTCCTTAATTAATATGGAACATCCTTTGTGTCAAAAGGGCTAAACTTCCGCCCTGAGTATTTTGCGTTCACGCAGGGTCCAAGCAGGAACGGAGGCACAAGTCAAGCTATGGATTCGACTGAACTCAGTAACTTTTACTTTAATATATGTACTTATTTAATGAATATCTAATATAATTATATTTTTTGAGTAAACTAATTGACCTTACGCGGTACAATGTGGGTACCAAATACTAGATAGGGAACAAAGAAAAAAGCGGTAAAAACTAGCTCCTTTACAACAGAAGTTGAATAAGTTTAAAAATATTCCAATTTGAACGCTTAGGTTTAATTTACTCAATAAATTCTTAGCTCATAAAATGGCCTCGATTCAATATCTAATCTTACAAATGAGGATTTTTGCGTTCATTCTTATAAATGGATTATCATGTATGTGCCTATTAAATTTATTAAATAATTATTATCATTAATATTATTATTATAAATTTCTTGGAATAACAGTTGGAACTATTTTTTACCGCACAAGTAAAAGGGGAAAAGGAAAGGAAAAAAAAAGAATGCCCAAAAATCCTCTAATCCAAGAAAAATTTCATTAATTTTTAAAACCCCCTAAAATTTCCCTTCGTCGTGTCTTCCTCATCAATCTATCACTCGATTTCAACAAGCTCAAGGTATGGCCTACAATAGCTTTGAATTAAGTGTGCAACTGATGTGGATAAATCCCTTGAATTTTCACGTGTGTTAAGATTTGTGTTTTTTTTTTTGGGTTCTTGGGTGGGTTCATAGTCAGAATAGTAACATGTTGATTTCTCAATTGTATCTTTGGTTTTTTTTTTTTATTTAATTTTTTGGCTATTGCTTGATATGATTTGATCATTTACTGCTTGAATTCTGTGAGCTGGAGCTAGGGTTTCAACTGGATTGTAAAACCAAGTTATTGTTTAAGCAAATATTTCATTACAAAAGAAAATGTTCCAAAGGGGGAAACCCATATACAATAAGAACAGAGCCCCCGAACCCAATATTTGTATGGCCTCAAAACTCCACACCTAGGCCTTTAGACAACCGTCTATTCCTTTTTGTATACTTTAAAATTGTCTAATTATGATATTACCATTTTCACAGTAGCCACTTGTACATGGAGATATGTTTTCTTATTGTAACACGATAGATAGATGGGACTTCAAGGGTCGATCAAGTATAGATGAACCTTAAGGTATTACATCTAATTTCAAGTTTTTGAATGCCCTTTATGAGCAGGCTAACAATTTTTCTCATATGAAATGATGTTAGTAGTTTGCTTGTTGACATTCGGATTAGTCCATTATTGGATACCTCACAGTGTTCTTTAACTTATGACCTAAGTTACTTGGAGTCTGGTAGTCTAAACATAGAATTACAAAAATATGCCTAAATTGTGGTGAACTATTTGGAAGGAAATGAATGCAAAATTTTGACAGCAAGTTTGAATTTGTAACTATTATTAAGTACTGATGCATCTCCTTACACTTTTTTTGGTTTTTAATACGGCAATTGCAAATGATAGAGAGACCATGATAGACTTTTTGAGTTCGTTGCGCATTCTGCAGTGATGTGACCTTTAAGTATCTTTAAAGCACCTTCTGGTTGCTGACTTTTTAATACAAATATCTTTAACAATTAAAAAGATCGTATGCCTAAATTATGGTCACCCTAGCTTTTGTTTAGTTTTCAAAATTATTGTATCTGTCTCGAATTTCTTTATCGATTTTTGTCAAAGTACCTAAAATCGATTGACCAGATTGGGTACGGACCCCAAACTCACACCCACACCCACACCCATACCCATGTCGTGTCATAACCTTTATGTCACTGAAAGTGAAGAGTCCAAGCAACTTAGTTTATGACTTTTTTGCAAGACTCTCCCATCTGCACATTCTTTTAGGTTTACTGGTTATGGTGAATTGTTGTGTCTTGGATTTATACTATGGGAGAAGTCATTGAAAATTGATACCAACGATAGTTTGTGTTGAATTAATTGTGGAAATTTGTATGAGGAAAAGAGAGAAGTGGAATAAAATGCAAAGGGCTGAATACATCGGCGACCCTTTTAACTTGTTTAAATATTCCATTTAGACACGTGAAATAAGGCTACAACCTATTAGACATATGATATTAGCTAAAAATGTGACTATTGAAACCTTCATAAATAACTTGTCAAACAAATAAAGAGCGTGCAACTCACACGCGAATGAGGTGTCAAAATGACGATGAGACCATGCCACATGGTTTTTCTCTCAAGTCTAAATAATTTTAAAAAGAATTTTGAGAAAAGAATCTATATATTTTTAGAAAATCTTTTTCTATCCCTTCATTTCTTTTTTTATTTCTTGCATGGTATGCCCACCATCCAATTTGCTGTGCCAAAAAGGGAGCTTAAAGTAAGAAATCAAAGATTGTTGCTGATAGCTTTTTCGACTTCTACCCCAACTTTGTTCATACTAGTAGTAGTGTAAGTTTTTGGTAAAAAAGTTTTAGCAGGAACACATTTTTCCCGCGACCATCATCACTGCCTATTTGTTTTTCCTCTAAACCTTCTTGCTCTCCTTCTTTTCAACCCCTCTCAAAAAGGTTCATATACATATAGGTACACAGTTATACACAAGAGTATAATGAAACTGAAAGCAAATATTCCCGGAAAGAAATAGAAAAATCATACTGAAGCTCAACTTCACCAATCCCTTAAAAGAGAAATCATCAAAGACAAATTCTACTTGCATTCCACTTAGTTGACTGCACTTTCAGTTCACACCCAACCCCATAATACAAACTCCATACCCACCAATTCAATAAGCCTCCACTTCTAATGCACCCTCAAGAAAAAATTGTGCCTCTTATGCGCGTAGGAAAGGTGTACCACACTCACTGTGCCATGTCAGTGGTGTGTGTCAAATAGACACCATTTGAACATAGATTAAGTGTTCAATAGTTTATGCCCTAAGATAAGGTGTCTAAATAAAAAAATTTGACAAGTTTAAGGGGCCACCTATGCATTTGGCCAAGTGCAAATAGTGGATGGATGATTAAGACTACCTTTATCTTAGTTAAATAATTTATTTAACATGTTGTCTCTGCTGTGTTATTGTGGAGAAGTTAATTGTCTCATTTGCAGCATGATTTTGGCTTGTTTGCTGCATGCTTGGTATCTTTACTGTCTTCAAAACTCATGGACGATTTTACATGATTTATATTGTCTAACTTTTGATGTTTGGATTTTAGCTTATTTTTACATTCATGTTATATGGCTATTGGTGTCGACAGTTTTTATCTTTCATGTTTAAAGTTCAGCTGATCTACTCTGGTTATTGGTCTTGCTATAGGTTACTCAATTTCCAATTTCCTGATTTGCGTTATCTTGTACCGAGCTTCCACAATGGTAAGTCAGAGCTTTTACTTGTGTTAAGTGTTGCCTGATACACATTATGCCCCTCCCTGTTACCATTGGGTTTTCCTTATAAATTGTACTCTGTATCATTGTTTTGTGTGGCCAACAAAGTCATATATATGTACCATTCTTTTGTATGTACTCAAAAATGCATTTCTATAGCTGTTACTGTTTTTTTATTAGATTAGGATTTCTCATTTATATTCTTCACCTGTATGAACTTGAAAGCCTTATGCGCCTGTGTTGCATCTTCATATGTTGACACATGCAAAACGTGCTTGCAAGAGAGAGGAATGCAAAAATGGTAGATCTACACTAAAACCAGTAAAGGCATATCAGTATATGTTTAATTGAAATTCAGCCTGGAGAGAAAGGATTACTGGTTTGTCTAAGGTTTTCTCGTTTTTCTATTGTGGGTGTGTGGAAGAGGTGTTGTTAGAATTTAGAAATTCATAGCAGCATTTGGGATAAGTTGAGAGACAAATGCTACTCAAGCTAAAAATGTGCTGATTACTAGGCTGTCAGCATACTTGCGTACTAGGATTTTTTTTTTTTTGGGTTTCCATTTGATGGCCAGTACTCATATTGGGGCCAAACTTATCCGGATTCACTGCGCTTAAGGCCCATTAAATAGGGGAAGCACTCCCTACTAGGATTTTTTTCATTCCCAAAGCTCGAACCCGAGATCTCTAGTTAAGGATGGAGGGATATTGTCCATTCCACAACCAATGGTCGTTGCTACATTGGGACAAGGATGATCAAGAGAACACCCTTCACTGAAAAATTATACCGTGTATATAGGTCAAATACTACTTTATATGAATGTATATTATAATTGAACACCCTTTACATAGCCGAGAGAGGTAGCCCAGTGGCCAAGGGTGTTCAAAGTGATGTGGAGCCACAGGTTCGAATCCTCGTGTTTACATTTGAATCTGCCTATTTTGTTTTCCAAAACTACTCGGTGACGACATTGGTCTATTTGACTCTCTTTTTAATCTGAAAATTTGTTAATAAATAATGCTTCAAACTTAAAATTTATGTAAAAAGATGTTAAAAGTAGTTTTTTTTTTTAAATAAAGTTGTTTATTAAACCAATGGGATAATGCATAAAATCCTCCCCGACTTATGATCATATTACCAACTACACACCTTTTCTTTTCGGAGGTCCTATATTACCCCCTGAACTATTTTAAAGTAAAATTATTTACCCCTTAAAAAGCTGCGTGCAAAGTGGTGAAATACACGCGCCTAAAATGTCTATTTCTTACTTAAAAACTTTTTTTCATCGTTTTCTCCTTCTTCCTTATTTTCCTTTGCAGACCTTCATTACCATATCGGGGCAAAAGCCTCATTTGATGGGTTTTATATAATACTTGTTTGATATTATCGGATCTGACCGGAGAACGAAACTCCGACGAAGACCCTTGTTCCGGTGAAACTCCATTATTGTTGACCGTTTTGACTGTTCGTAGGTTCTTATTGAATCATGCTCGTTGCTCCCTCTAGTTGTAGCTCTGTTTCTGTTATTAAACATATCTGCTTTTGATTTCTGGGTTGATTTTGCGTTGTATTGGATTTTCGCTCCGACATTTCGCCGTTGAAACGATGTCCTCCTTTTTCGTGTGAGAAGAGGTTTAGGAGACGAAAGAGACTAATTCTAATTACTTATGTAATGTCCGATCAAAAGATGACACTTGTACCTGTTAATCAATTTTAAAGTTATTTTTGTAACTTCCAATTGTCCTTAAGAGAATGCACACTCTCTATGCCACGTCAGCATTTAGGGTGGTGTTTATTGCACTTTAAAATAGTTCGGGGGGTAATAGGACCCCCGAAAAGAAAAGTTGTGTAGTTGGTAATATGGTCATAGGTCGGGGAGGATTTTATGCATTATCCCTAAACAAATCTTATAATTTAAAAGTCAAGCTTTACAAAAATTTATTTAACAAAAAAAGATCTCTATAGACTACAAACCTCTCGACTCTCTCTTTCCTTTGCTTTTATGCTTATTTTTATGAGTAGAATTTATTTTGTTGTCTTTTTATATTAGTTTTGATTTATAAAATTGTAGTTCTATTATAATTCATTTTATGATTTAGCTAAATATTGCGTAGTTTGATTTAAAAATTTTAGTGCACCCATTCATTGAAAAGAAATTATTGACTTCTTTAAAGTTTGAAACCTTTGGCAAGACTCCAAGCTACGTCACTTCCAGCTACAACCCTTTGTGTTGCAGTATGAGGATTTCATGATACCATGCATCACTTTGGTAAAAGGAATTGAGATGGGAATGGATTTAGTACTGCTTATCCCTTCTCCGTTTCTTTGCATTATTCTCCTGTGAATGACTTTTAAGCTAATCGTAGTAGTCAATAGTCACTCAGTCTTAGGTCTATTTTCCAGGTTCAAGTTCTACCAACAACAACTACATCAACAACATACCCAGTATTCCCACATGTGGAGTAAGGGATGATAGTGTGTATGCAGACCTTACCCCTACCTTGTGTAGGTTCAAGTTCTACCCTGATACAGTTATTCATCGGGAGTTTATTATTTTCCCACTAAGAGAGACTCTCTCCTTATTTAGCAATGTGGAAGAAAATTGATAATATGGCCGTTTTCCCTCAAGCAAGAGAAAATGAAAACACAACAAAACAGAACAAATCAGAAGAATTACGCTTGAATATAAGTTATTGCTTCTAACAAAATTTCCCCATCGTAAGTGGTTATTTTGGGTCATAAGTTTGAATAGTGTCACAGTTTTGAAAATGAGTTCCTAATATTCAGATATATGTGCTAGCAAACAAGAGTAATTTTGAATATTGCACTAAAATCATGTTCTTGTTACAGGCTGCAAAAATCCTTGCTAATTTGATTGTTATGGGTTCTACAATATTGGCGAGGTCCTTTGTCCAAGCATATCGTCAGGCACTAGCTAGTAAGTATCTTTCATACCCTTTTTCCCGTCATCTTGCAATGAATTGATACAGACTAATCTGGAGAATCCGGCTTAATCAAAGATTTCAGTGAGTACAGTTTTCTTGCTATATACATGAGAGGTTGATGAAAGTCCTGAGGAAAACAATGTGATGAAAGTTAAACATACCAGTTAATCAGCAATTAGAACTTGAACCTTAACATTTCATCCCAAGAATCTGTAAATCAGTGTTAAGAGAAGGGGCAGTGCGACTTTCACGCTGATTCTTCAAATCTCTCATCTGGATCTCTGACTCGTGCACTCAAATTCCACGTGGATTGATTATCTTACTTCGGCACAAATCATACTATCTTACACTTCCTTTTGCTAATGATGGCAGATGCCTCTAAAAACGGGGTTGCTCAAGAAGCAGTGCAGAATATCAAAAGAGCTAGTAAAACCATGACCGAAACAGAAGCAAGGCAGATTCTCGGGGTCAGTGAGAATTCATCATGGGAAGAAATCGTGCAGGTTTGTTTCGTGTAATGATCTTTCGTATTTGATGCTGCTGTTTGCATATGCGTGATCTCCACTTTGCTTGCTTTGTCTGCAGAGATATGAAAACTTGTTTGAGCGAAATGCTAAAAACGGGAGCTTTTACCTTCAATCAAAGGTTCATAGAGCCAAAGAGTGTTTAGAAGCAATTCACCAACCTAAAGAACCAGAGGGAAAATAAACAACTTTGTTGAGCTTTTTCTAATGTATTGCTTTTCTGCATAGTTGGTTTGCTTATAGTCAGTTCCTAGGTTTTTGTTGTGAACAAACTAAACTGCAAATTCTTTCTGATGGAGGAAGCAATATTTCTTATTGTAACTTGAATTTCCTATTCAATTTTCATGAGCTACTCTCTGGTGTTAGACAAACATTGTAAAATAGCTTTAACATGTATTAATAAAGGGCTTGATTCAAATAATCATTGTGTTTAGGTCAACTTGCACGCACCTGGACAAATTACGCGGGTTACCAGTTATTTCCTACCAACACAAATATCTGGCAATTTTATCCACCAAGATTTTGAACATATAGTTTTAACATGCGCTAATAAAGGGCTTTTTTCAAATAATCATTGTGTTTAGGTCAACTTGCTCGCACCTAGACAAATTAAGCGGGGTACCAGTTACCTCCTACCAACACAAATATCTGCAATTTTATCCACCAAGATTTTGAACATATGGGAAAGAAACCATCTAATGTTTTTGGCCTCCGCTAAGATTTTATCTACCGGTTATTGTTGTACTTTCCATCTATTTCTTGTTTCTTATGATGCAGCTATTTTTTCTATGTTTTATGATGGTATTAATATATCGTCTCTTTTCGCCTTCTTGAGTCAAGGGTCTCTCGGAAGCAATTTCTCTGCCCCTCGGGGTAGGGGTAAGGTCTGCGTACACATTACCCTCCCCAGACCCTACTAGTGGGATAACACTGAGTCGTTGTTGTTGTTGTTCTCCCCAGATCCTACTAGTGGATAACTGTCACGACCCAAAATCTAACCATGGTCGTGATGGCTCCTATCGTGTTACAAGGCAAGCCTATTTCCCAAAATGTTATTACTAATTATTTTTAAGGATTTAATAAAACAATACCAACATTCAAATTTCTCATAAACTAAATCAACTCTAAATATAATTAATATATGAAAGCTAGCCCCAAACATCGGGGTGTCACTAAGTCATAAGCGTCTAAAATTATGAATTAAGATATATAAACTGTCTAACTGTCCAAAATAAGAAATGACGAAAAGAGTAGCAAGATCCTGCGGACACTAGCAGCTATCTTGCAATCTCCACAGATAGCCGACCTGAACTCAACGATCGTCGCGCTTTAACTCACCTGGATCTGCACATAAAGTGCAGGGTGCAGTATGAGTACAACCACCTCAGTAGTAACAGGAATAACTAAGGAACTGACCAGTAGTGACGAGCTAAGTAAAATAGTCCAATTATTTATTTTCACAATTTAAAAATAAACATAAGTAAACAAGTACATAACTCAGTAAATGCCACAAAGAAATTTAACAAATAAATGCAGCAACAACAAAAGTAAATGCAACCTCACAGCAATGTCACTCCATCACTCAATACTTCACTCAGCACTCAACACTCAATACACTCAACACTCTGCTATCACTAGGGGTGTGTACAGATTCCGGAGGGGCTTCCAAAGCCCAAACGTTAAGCACAGACAACTCACGTGTCATCATATCAATACCTGGATCCGCACGGTCAACTCATGTGCTACGCGGACAACTCACATGCTATGACATAAATACCTGGACCCGCACAGTCAATTCACGTGCTACGCGGACAACTCACGCGCTATGGTATTAATATCCTCACAATCAGGTTATCAGCCTCACTCAGTCATGTACGCCACTAGCCTCACCATCATCAATAAATAAGGGAACACAACTCACATCAAGTATCACATCATATTAGCAAATAATAGAGGCTGAGATAAACACGTACAATAATTTCTATGACTGAGTACAAATAATGTGAGCATGAATAAAGCCTAAGCATGATCTCTAACATGAAGACGAACAAGTAAACACATAACTACATATAATAGCTATTAGGCCTCGCAACCTCACGGGGCAGACCAAGTCTCAATCCCTCGATGTATACGCCTACACGCCCGTCACCTAGAGAGGGTTTCACCTCCAAACAATCACTTGATATCAAATTCTCCGAGTTTATACCCTCAAGCCAGAGTTAAAACTGTTGCTTACCTCAACAACGTAAAATCCTACTCCGGGATGCCCTCGTCTCTGGACTCGGTCTCCAAAAGTTCTGAATCTAACCATAATAAGATTAATACCATCAACATATACTAAAGAATCAAATTCCACAATAAAACTATAAAATATACCAAAAATCCGAAATAAGCCAAAACCCGATCTCCGGACCCACATCTCGAAATCAGTAAAAAAAAATGGAAGAATAATAATATTCGTCCTCTCCTTAGTCTAACCATATAAAATTCGTCAAAATCGGACTCTGTTTGATCCCTCAAATCCTTACTTAAAACTCTCAAAAACTCAAACCTAATTCCCTCAATTTCACTTTGAATCGTCAATCAAATCCCAAAAATGAAGATGGATTCATGAAATATAACAAAAATCGAGTAGAGAATACTTACCCCAATTCATATGGTGAAAATCGCCTCCAAAATCGCCCAAATCCAAGCTCCCCCAACTCAAAATATGACTGAATGAACAAACTCTAGTTTTATATATTTTTCTGCCAGCTATTCTGCCTCGTTTCTCATGCCAAACAATCCCTGAACTCGTATTTTATGCCTCCAATGGATTCCTTGTGAAATTCTAGTCAAGTTAGGCTTTTGAATCACTCAATTTGACCTATCACTGTATAAGGAACAAAGCAAGAGATTCCAAGAAAGCAAACTAAATCATAGATACGAAAGTTTCCCTACAAAGGGGCTGACTTCAACAACCCATAAAGGACGGCTTGCCAGGCTACACAAATAGTTAATTTGTTTATGATCACAAAAGTTTTCCTACAAATGGGTTGGCTTCAACAACCCATAAGGGACGACTTACGCCGTCAATGGCAATTTTGTAATTAATATGAAAAATCTAGCAACCTAATTCTTAGTAAAATATCTATAAAATCCTTATATGATATCCAAATTCAACGATTCTTTTTGCTACAGGTCTGTAATTACGATACGGATCTAATGCTTTAATAAAAAAAAAAGAAATTAGAGCTCATTTATTCAATATGATATCATTTATGCTTGAAGAAACGACGTCGAAACATTAAAAAAAAAAAACGAGCTCAACACAACGCAAACCTATCCGAAACTCACCCGAGGCCCTCGGGACCTCAGTTAATACTTCCAACAAGTCATATATCACTACCCGAACTTAGTCGAACCTCCGACACACCCAAAAAAATACCAAAACACCAAATGAACCTCGAATTCAAACATAAGAACTTCTAAACTTCCAGCTTTCGCCAATTCAAGTCTAATTCTACCACGAACATCCAAATTACATTCTGGACACACTCCTAAGTCTAAAATCACCCAACGAAGCTAATCAAATCATAAATCCAAATCCGAATTCATTTACTCATAAGTCAACTTCTGGTTGACTTTTCTAACTTAGCTTTCTAATTAAGAGACTAAGTGTTTATTTCACTCCAAAACTACTCCAAACTTAAACCTATCAATTCGATACAACTCAACACAACTGAACAATACATAAATAAGCATAGATGGGGAAATAGGGCTATAATTCTCCGAACGAACGACCTGCTCGTTACAATAACGCTGGGTCGTTGTTGTAAGATTTGATAAAAGGTTGTCTACCACTTATCTAACTTATCAGCTATGCAGAGATTATATTGGTTATACATAGTTTTATCTTGGAATCAAAATGTAGTATAAGTAAATCAGAATTTTATGCCAAGATTAGTTTCATTATTGATTAAACCAAGCAACCCCTTGTTATCATATGTATGATAGATGTTGAAGCAACAACAGGTTGAAGATCTCTGCTAAATATGTCTTAGTTTATTCTTCCATTTAACATGTTAAGGACTATATGAGTCATAACTCCAACAACAAATTTCCCAAAAACAAAATAAAAATCATGAGCATCACTTGAGGAAAAAATAAAAGAGAAACTAAAAGAGAAAAGGCCGGATATGGGCAAGTCAAAACGAGTAGTGCAAAAACGGATAAAATATTTGGCCCGACCCATTTTAATACAGTTCTAGAGCAAAAAAAAATTGCGATATTTCTGTTTGGTTGTCTTGTATTTTCAATAATTTGCTTAACCATCGGCATGTTGAATCGTATACATAATAAATAAAATGGGTTGTTCCCACTTTCTTCACATACCAAACAAAAGAGAGAAAGTAACTTTCATTCACTTTCTCCTTCATCTTTCCAATTTCTATTACCAAATTCAGTCTATTTTGAAGTAATAAAGAGAAAAAGAAAAAAAAGAAAAGAGATGTTAAACTTTCCATGTTTACTTTTTTGAACCCAAATGTTTTCATCAAAGAGCCAATAGGTGAATACTACATGTAGAAAGGTTAGGTACTTACAACTTATCTCAAAAGCATTAAATTAAAGATAGAAAAAGAAAGAACAACCACTTGTTTAAACAAAGTAAAAGTGGACACTTTTTAAAGTAAATAAAGTTATTTCAACAAATCTTTCTTTAATAATTACTTTCTTTATTTATTTAACCTTCAAAATGGTAGTATAAAGTAAGACTACAAATTACTTTTTGAAAAAAAAAATTAAAATTCTTATATCAACATTATTCTTAATTAAATTTGATATGCCACATTAGTCGAAATTCTTTATTTTATAAATACATTTACAATATCAGTTAATTAAAATAAGAAAATATAATTTATGTTTTGATAATTATGTATTTTATTTACCTGAAAAAAAAATATGCACGAGGCAATTAAAAACTATAATTGCTACTTCCTCCACTAGGACATATTAGTCTTTCTGTTTTTAATAATTTGTTACTGTTTTTTTAAAATTGCAGATGGAAAGTATTAATTATTTCTATATTTAATTGAACAATCTTTATTCAACACGACATTCAACTTTTAAGTACAATCTTTGGATCTATAGCAGCCTTTTTAAGGGTCGGTGCAAGTCCCAATCAATCTCCTTTGCTTAGGTCCTCTTATTTCCAAAAAGGCCCTCAGTATTTGTCCTATTTGCATATTAACCTGTTGGTATCACTCTCCAAGATGATGAACTCTAAGGGCTCGTTTGGTACGAGAGAGACGGAATAATTAGTCCCGAAACAAAATTTAACAAGAGTTTATTTTATATTTTGGTTATCCCAGAATTGTAGTATTTTTTTTATCTTCATGAAAATATGAAATAACTAATCTCGGGATAACTAATCCCGAAATAATTAATCCTGGGATAACTTCTTTCCAACCATACGACCCCTAAAAGGATAGCTAGGTGCACAAGGAATTTCGGGCTCATGTAGGATTCGACACCAAAAGGGTGTGATATTGACAGCTTAATCTAATGCAAGCAGAGGCGGATCCAGGATTTGAGGCTTATGGGTTCCTACTGTAATTTTAGATTAATATGCAATAATAACTGGGTTCACAGTTAGATATTTATAAATATTTAGTGAATTTCTTAATATAAATACAGGGTCGATGCAAAAGTTACTGGGTTCCCAGGAACCCGTATTGTATGCTCCAGGTTCGCCCCTCAAGTATTAGTGACTGCTTCCATGACTTAAACATGTGGCCTATAAGTCACACGAAGACAACTTTAGCGATGTGCCAGAGCTCCCTTTCAAGATGATGAACTCTAATTTTTCGTTTTGTTTGAGAACATGCAAAAAAAAAAAAACTGATGTACGAATATAAGATTTGAAGTTTATGAGCTTTTATAATTGTATCGATTTAATTTACAATAATAATTAAATTTACATTTAAATATTTAAAAATTTCTTAATAATACAAAATTTAAACAAAATTTATTTAATTTTACATAAAATCATAATTTATGGATCCGCCCTGGGATTTGTGTTTGTTTTGGTAGAATCTTTCACCAAACATATATTCCTTGGAGGCAACAAGTATATTCTCCTTTAAAGTTTGCAGGAACTTAATTTAGTTCTTTTTTTTTTTGAAGCCTAAAGTTTAGTTAGTATTGAAATTACGGAAAAGGGTCATATATGATCCTCTACTATCTAAAATAAGTCATATATGACCCCGTTATACTATTTAACTATAAAAGACCCTACCGTTTGTGCCCAGGTTGTATAATGTCCCTCCACCGTTAATTCCCCCATTTAAAATTAAAAATCCACTTGGCAGCCGTTGATTGGTCTAATTAAACCCACCCCTTATTTTTTATTTAACCTACGACCCGCTTCAGTTTACCCGACCCATCTGGCAAAAACAATTAAACAACTCTTCCAATTAAACAACAAAAGATTCTCATTAAAATGCAGACATGGCTGGTTGAAGCAAGGCAAACGCCATAACCTCACATATGCAGTTTCCTGTCTCTTGCATATCCCTGTGACCCTGTGCATTCTCTTTGTGACAGGAAATTTACATTTTCCCCTATATTTCGGGTTTAAAAAATCTCATTTTTGAATTTATTCTGAGCTACATGTTCCCCATTTCTCTGCAATACACTCTATTTCTGTATCTATATCTATTATTTCGATGATAGTTACCACACTCCTTAATTATAGACTTATGTGAAGCTATCTGGCAGATGCCACAAACAAGCATTTTGAGCTAAAATGCAATTTAAGCTTCAATTCTGGATCTAAAGTTATAATCTTTTCTTGATTGTAAAGAACCCCATTTGAATTAAAGCTGTAAAAACTGTGAGTTTTGTAGAATCTTGGTTTTTCTGAAATGGGGGGTGGGGGGTGATATTTCGGCTAAAAATGCTATTTCAGCTTCAATTCTGGATCTAAAGTTGTAATCTTTCCTTGATTTAAAAGACCCCCATTTGAATTAAAGCAATAAAAATGGTGGGTTTAGTAGAATCTTGGTGTTTCTGTAATGGTGGTGGCATTTTGAGTTAAAATGCTATCGTAGGCATACAAATTTTATTGGAATTAAATTCGTAAAATAATTTGGATTATATTTTAAATTCAAGATATATTAGTTCAAATAAATTTATTGGGCTAATATAATTGGATTAATTATATAAGTCCAACTTATATGGATTAAATAAATAAGTCTTAATTCATTGGACTAGCCCATTTAATTGGGCTAAAGTGATAAGCACACTTCATTAGGCCCAAAATGTCATCTTTCTAGAGGCCCAGTGCCACGTGTCAAATGACGTGGCGTGCCAAGTCAAACGGAAGAGCCAATAGGATCGTGCCATGTATCAAAATGACAAGGCATGCCAAGTCACACTAAAAGGCCAATGAAATCGTGCCACGTGTGTAAGTGACATGTTCTGGCCAATCAAATGCGGCCTTGTCACACTTTAATTTGATTGGTCGGAAAGAGTTTGTTCTTATCACAACTCTTCTCTTCCACAACTATAAATAGGAGTCTTCATAACCCAGAAAAGAGACCAGAAGTTATAACAAGAAGCAAGAGAGAGCTCGTGGATCAAACGCCGCAAATTCCTCCACAAATTTCAAGCTTCAAGAAATCAAGTTCAAGTGCAAGAACAAAGAACGATTCAAGTATTCAAGATCAAGAACAAAGTCAAATCAAACACAAGACGTTCAAGATCAAGGCTACTTGTTCGTGATAAAATTTGTGGCAACAATCAAAGTGTTCGCGACGAATAAATCAAATTCAAATTTAAGATCAAGCTCAAAGGCCCTTGAATTTGTATTAGAAAAGTAGAATCAGAGGAATCATAGAGATTGTACACTCGAATATTCGAAATCAAATACTACGATTGTTTTTCGGTCTTGATTTTATTTTCTCGACAACCCATCATCAACTACTTATGCTATGGGATACTTCCAGAAAATCTGAGGAGAAGGACTGAAATCCATCGTTGTGCACCTCGCTTCCTTTACTACAAAGATACCCTATACAGAAGATCATTCGAGGGAGTACTCTTGCGATGCTTAGGGAAGATGAAGCACTCCAAGCTTTGCAAGAAGCGCATTCTGGGGTATGTGGGTCACACCAGTCTGGACCAAAGCTGCACCTCCATATAAAAAGGATGGGATATTATTGGCAAACGATGGTAAAAGATTGCTTGGACTACGCTCGAAGATGCAAGGCTTGTCAATTCCATGCGAATTTTATTCATCAACCTCTTGAAGTGTTGTACTCGACTGTTGCATCCTGTCCATTTGACGCTTGGGGATTGGATGTTGTTGGACCACTGCCAAAGTCCTCTGGTAGGCACCTATACATCTTGGCTGCAACTGACTACTTCTCAAAATAGGCTGAAGTTGTTGCTCTTAAGGAAGTAAAGAAGGAAAATGTTGCAAGTTTCATCCGAGTAAATATTATTTATCGCTTTGCCATTCCTCGTTACATAATAACAGATAATGGAAAGCCATTCAATAATAGGTTGATGAAAAAGATTTGTGATCTCTTTGGCTTCAAGCAACGTAACTCTTCGATGTACAATGCTGCCGCCAATGGTCTAGCTGAGGCATTCAACAAGACTCTATGCAACTTGTTAAAGAAAGTCGTCTCCAAATCCAAACGAGATTGGAATGACCGTATGGAAGAAGCTCTATGGGCATATAGGACGACTCACCGCACTCTAACACAGGCGACTCCTTATTCACTCGTTTATGGAGTCAAAGCCGTCTTGCCACTTGAGTGTCAAATACCTTCGTTACGACTGGCTATTCAAGAAGGGATCACTGATGAAGAAAATGCTCGACTTCGGTTAGCAGAGTTGGAATCTCTTGATGAAAAGAGATTGGAAGCTCAACAGAGTCTTGAATGTTATCAAGCTAGATTATCTCGCGCCTTTAATAAAAGAGTTCGCCCGAGATCCTTTCAAGTAGGATATCAAGTCCTTTCCATACGAAGACCCATAATTACTTCCCATAAACCTGTAGGGAAGTTCACTTCAAAATGGGATGGACCATATGTCGTGCAAGAAGCTTACTCAAGTGGGGCTTACAAGCTGGTTGATGCAGATGGTATGAGAATCGGCCCTATCAATGGCAAGTTTTTGAAGAAGTATTACCCTTGAAGTGCCACACTCCTTGATGCATGAGCCTAAACTGCATGTTGCTATACTCCTGACCCGCATGAGTCTAAACTGTGTATGGCCCCTACCAAAAAAAAAAAAGAGTCCGCTAGGTTGAAAATCTCGAAAGAGGCAGCCTAGGCAAAAGTTAGTACAAAAAAAAAAGAGTCTGCTAGGTTGAAAATCTCAAAAGAGGCGGCCTAGGCAAAAGTTATGACGTAAAAAAAAAAATCTACCCATTCTGAACTACGGTATGACTTGATCCTCTTCACTGAGGTACGTAGGCAGCTTAGAGTTTCATTCTATGTTCAGTCGCATAAGTTTAAAAAATACATATTGGCCCAATTGTTGTCCGAGTGAAGGATGGAGGAATGCAAAATCAAGCTGAAATGTCATCCTCTTGTGGAACTTTGATCTCATTTGATTTAAAAGGGCCAACCCTCCATGGTAAATTGATATCTTCAAGTCTGTCGGTACTCAAGTTGAAGTCCCCAAGATGAAATCTTCAACTCCATCGGTCTTCAAGTTGAAGTCTTCAAATTCGCCGATCTTAAAGTTGAAATATTTAGGCTCTCCAAGTCTCAAAGTTGAAGCCTTCATGTCCGTTGGTATTCAAGTTGAAGTCTTCAAATTCACCGGTCTTAAAGTTGAAATATTTAAGCCCCCAAGATGAAATCTTCAACTCCGTCGGTCTTCAAGTTGAAGTCTTCAAATTCGCCGATCTTCAAGTTGAAATATTTAGGCTCTTCAAGTCTCAAAGTTGAAGCCTTCAAGTCCGTCGGTATTCAAGTTGAAGTCTTCAAATTTGTCGGCCTTAAAGTTGAAATATTTAAGCCCCTAAGTTGAAGTCTTCAAGTTCATCGGTCTTCAAGTTTTAGTCTTCAAATTTGCCGATCTTAAAGTTGAATTGTTTAAGCCCTCTGAATCTTCGAGTTGAAGTCTGCAAAGTCCGCCAAATCTTTAAAGTTTTTCAAGTGTTCAAGTCAATGTCGTCTTCGAGTTGAAGCTTTATAACTTTCCAATCTTAAGGTGGACATATGAGTCTCTTTGCACCTTAAGTTGGCCTCGCCGATAGTCAAGCCACATTCTGTGGCTGTTTTGAGAGTAATCTCTCCGATAATCAAGCCACATTCCTGGCCGTTTTAAGAGTAATCTCTTTGATAGTCAAGCCACATTCTGTGACCGTTTTGAGAGTGATCTCTCCGATAGTCAAGCCACATTCTGTGGCCGTTTTGAAAATAATCTCTCCGATAGTCAATCCACATTCTATGGACATATAAGTCTTCCAATCTTAAGGTGGACATATGTGTCCTTTTGCACCTTAAGTTGGCCTCACCGATAATCAAGCCACGTTGAGAGTAGTATCTCCGATAGTTGGGTATGGATGAGTACCTATCCCCTCACACCTTAAGACCACCTTCTTCATGCATGGATCACCTCATTGAACAAGAACATATCTTTCTCGCTTGACCTACAAAAAAGAATAAAGGACAATAAAGGAAGAAAAGCACAAGAAAAAAAGAAAAATTACCGTCGTGTTGATGCTTCTGAGTCCACAAAAATAGACTCATGTGGCTTGCAAGAACCATAGATTAATGATCAAACTACATGAGAATGCGGGGTTTATATAGCTAATGAAACATGGCATTAAAAGGTTGTTAGGCGATGTGGGATGTGGCAGAAATTGCAATTTGAGTTGAAGTCGAATTGCAATTCAAGTTGAGATCGAATTACAATTCTAAGTAATCTGCCACCGACGGTTTGATCTTAGTGAGTTTCAACATTCAAGGAAATACTAAGACTCCCAAGTAAAGCCATCCTCGGGCTGTAGTGTTCCAAGAAAGCTTATTTGATTATGAGTGTAATTCATTAGAATGCAATTTGACCATATGTGGCAATCAATGAAAGTTCTAATGCTTCCGGAATTGCAAATTGGCATTATATAGGAAGATTCTATTGCAAGGTCCTTGTATGTAAATTCTTTCATAATTATTTATTATGGATGTTCAAAACCATGGCCAATAAGCTCATTGAAAATTAATTCATAAAATAAGCCTACAAGTTGGTAAATTATCCAACATCAAGTCCATTCCATGTAATTGGATAGAGGAGACGAAAAAAAAAATATATATGATGTCTCCAATTATACTTCAAGCCCAGTCTTTGAAGTTCGATACTTCTATACCTCGACAAGTCTTGAAGTAGGAAGCATTTGTAGGCATACAAATTTTATTGGAATTAAATTCGTAAAATAATTTGGACTATATTTTAAATTCAAGATATATTAGTTCAAACAAATTGATTGGGCTAATATAATTGGATTAATTATATAAGTCCAACGTATATAGATTAAATAAATACGCCTTAATCCACTGGGCTAGCCCATTTAATTGGGCTAAAGTGATGAGCCCACTTTATTAGGCCCAAAATGTCATGTTCCTAGAGGCCCAGTGTCGCGTGTCAAATAACGTGGCGCACCAAGTCAAACGGAAGAGCGGATAGGATCATGACATGGGTCAAAATGACAAGGCATGCCAAGTCACACTAAAAGGCCAATGAAATCGCGTCACGTGTGCAAGTGACATATTCTGGCCAATCAATTGCGGCCTTGTCACACTTTAATTTGATTGATCGGAAAGAGTTTGTTCTTATCACAACTCTTCCCTTCCACAACTATAAGTAGGGGTCTTCATAACCCAGAAAAGAGACCAGAAGTTATAACAAGAAGCAAGAGATAGCTCGTGGATCAAACGCCGCAAATTCCTCCACAAGTCTCAAGCTTCAAGAAATCAAGTTCAAGTGCAAGAACAAAGAACGATTCAAGTATTTAAGATCAAGAACGAAGTCAAATCAAACACAAGGCGTTCAAGATCAAGGCTACTTGTTCGTGATAAAATTCGTAGCAACAATCAAAGTGTTCGCGACGAATAAATCAAATTCAAATTTAAGATCAAGCTCAAAGGCCCTTGAATTTGTATTAGAAAAGTAGAATCAAAGGAATCATAGAGATTGCACACTCGAATATTCGAAATCAAATACTACGATTGTTGCGATATTTTCGGTCTTGATTTTATTTTTTCGACGCCAATTTATTGTCTACAACTATGTTAGCTTTAGCTCTCGATTTAAAGTTACAATCTTATCTTGATTTAAAAGAACCCCATTTGAATTAAAGCTATAAAAATGGTGGCTTTAGTAGAATCTTGGTATTTTTGTAACGGGGGTGGCAAGTCTGAGAAAATGAAAGTTACTCCCTCTGTTCTATTTTATATGAACATATTTCCTTTTTTGTCCATTCAAAAAAGAATGAACTCTTTCTAAATTTGTTAACAATTTAGCTTAAACTTACAATTCTACTCTTCATGAGAAGCTTTTATAACCACACAAATACTCTGGGCCCCATTTGGATTTGTTTAGTACCACAAATTCCAAAAGTTTTCATTCTTTTCGTAAACTCCGTGCCCAGTCAAACAGGTTCACATAAATTGGAACGGAGGGAGTACCATTTTTTCAAGTTTCTTGATCCATCAGAATCTGCTGCCTACAACACATGTTATTGCCGGGTGTGTCGGGTAAACTGAAGCGGGTCATGGGTTAAATAAAAAATAAGGGGTGGTTTAATTCGACCAATCAACGACTGCCAAGTGGATTTTTTAATTTTAAATGGGGGAGTTAACGGCGGAGGGACATTATACAATCTGGGCACAAACTGTAGGGTCTTTTATAGTTAAATAGTATAACGGGGGTCATATATGACTTATTTTAGATAGTAGAGGGTCATATATGACCCTTTTCCGTTGAAATTAATTCACAGAACGGAAAAGGCCTAAAAATGCCACTCAACTATCAGAAATAGTCTATCCATGCCATCCGTTAAAAAAATGCTCATTTCATTCCACTGCCGTTAAAGAAATGGCTCATCCATGCCATTATTGACTAATGACAGTGGCATGGATGGGCCAAATAAAAATTGAGTCGTTAGTCAATAATGGCATGGATGGGCCATTTCTTTAACGTCAGTGGCATGGAAATAACAATTTTTTAAAGGATGACATGGATAAACCATTTCTGAAAGTTGAGTGGCATTTTTAGGCCTTTTCCGTTCAAAAAATGAAAATTGTAGCTCTAGAGTCTAGAATTTCCATTTTTTAAGAAAAGCCATTTCATTCATTAAAAATTGTACATAATTAACCAGTTAACTCAAGTTATTAGTATTTCTTTTAGTAATTATTTGTTTCAATTAAGTAGTGGAAGAGGAAAGGGAGAATATGAAAAATTTGATAATCAAATACACACCTATATGCTAGAAACTTAGGGTATCATTAGAATATAACTATGATGATAAGTTATTTATTTTCGGAAAAAACGATTGAGAGTTGGTTTATCCTAATATTCTTTAATTTTAAAAAATAAAATCTACTTGTGAAAAAATTATTTACAAATTTAATATTTTCGAATTATTTTCAAAAACTTTAACAAAGTATATTTGGCTAAACTCTTATACAAAATTATCAATTAAATGGTATTTGGATAGCACCAAGCCACCAACATTTTTTTTTGTCCAATTCCATCTTTTCAAACATAAAACTTTAAAGAATTAAACCAAGCATTTTTTTTAAAAAATTCTAAGTTAATAATTACTCCCTCCGGTCCAAAATAAATGATTTTTTTATCTTTTTCTTGTGGTCCAAAATAAGTGATTTTTTCAGATTTCAAGAATGAATGAATTATTTTTTTTCCTACATTGTCCTTGGAGTAAATAGTGTTGGAATATGTGTTAGGAGTGTTTATGTGAAATAGTAAAGGTTAATATGGTCAATTCAATTACTAATTAATGCTAAAAGGTGAATTTCTTAATTTATGTGAAAACATCCAAAAAATTACTTATATTAGATCGGAGGGAGGACTTAAAAAATAATATGCAAAATATCTGAATATTTAAATTTCTAGAAATCACAATTATCATTTCTTTTAATTATTTCCTAATAAATGGAAAGTATAAAAGCAATACCCACTTGATGGTATTTAAATAAGGTCCTATCAGTCTTACTCATTTATAACTTATCAGCTTTAGCAAAATAAAAGTAAAAATTAAGATAGAACAAAAGGTTGGGAATCATTCTCGAAAAGATGTTTTTTATTTATTTATTTATTATTATTATTTTTTTAAAACTTAAGGATTAAGAAACTTGACAGTAAAAAAGAGTCCAACCCAACGTGTTGGAAATGATAAAAAGTTTTTTTTTTTTTTTTTGTTTTTGCCTTTTTTCTTATTTTGGATTTAGTGGGACTATAAAATATAGAGAAGAAAAAGGTAGAAAAGAAAGTAATGAACCAACAATGCCTTTGAGGTTTCGAGTTTGAATCTTCGATTTTTTTTATAATATTTTTTATGCGATGTAAATTTGAATTAATTTATAAGAACTATCCATTAATTTCATAATTTTCTTAGTATATTTATAATAAGTTGATTTATTTCATTCTATTAATTTATTGATTTTCATGACCATGTAACTTCGTAATTACTCGTTAAATAAACAAATATAGATACTATGGTGAAACAACCGTTATTTTTTCTGTTGTTCTAATTAATTCTAGCGCCACTTACTTAATTCAGAATGTCCCAGAAATGTACAGCTAGCACCAAATATAAAATTAATTAAGTTAAAATTAGTACTATATAAGGGTAGTATATATTAATATAGAGATAATACATAAATTACCCATCAAACATGTCCGGAAAAATTATTTACACACCTTAACTTTATGGGTGACCTATGTTCCCTTATTCTTGTTTGGGGTAAATTTAATACCCCGTTGGTAACACTTAGTCTTTTGGTGGGGTGTGTAGTACACGCGCGCCACGTGTCAATATCTGGTCAAAAATAATTTTTTCTGTTTTTACAAAAAAAATAATTTTTACAAATTTGTTTTTCCAGTTTTTACAAAATAAAATTCTTTTAAAAAATTGAAAAAATAAAAATAATATTTTTTAAAAACGAAAATATTTTGTTGAAAATAATTTTTTTTAGTTTTTAAAAAACAAAGATATTTTGTTAAAAAAGATTTTTTTTCAGTTTTTTCAAAAAAAAAAAGGTTTTTACAAATTTATTTTTCCAATTTTTACAAAATAAAATTCTTTTAAAAAACTGAAAAAATAAAAAAAATATTTTTCAAAAACGAAAATATTTTGTTGAAAATAATTTTTTCAATTTTTAAAAAACAAAGATATTTTGTTAAAAAATAATTTTTTCTATTTTTACAAAAAAAAGAAAATTAGTTTTACAAGTTTGTTTTTTCAGTTTTTACAAAAAAAATCTTTAAAAAACTGAAAAAATGAAGAATTTTTTTTTTTCAAAAGCGAAAATAATTTGTTGAAAATATTTTTTTCTGTTTTTACAAAAAAAAAATCAGTTTTTACAAAAAAAATAATTTTTGCAATTGTGAGAGGAAGAAGAAAAGGTGGAGAAAGAAAACAAAAAGAGAAAAAAATAAGAAAAGAAGAAGTAAATGAAAAAGGGACCCACACAGTAGAAAAATTTCCCTTTTACATGCGAGATTGGGAGAGTGAAACTACTCTCTTTGTCATGTCACCATTTAGGGTGGACTTAAATTCACCCCAAACAAGAATAGAGGGGATATAGGTCGCCAGTAAAATTAAGGTGTGTAAATGATTTTTCCGGACAAGTTTAATAAGTAATTTATGTATTATCTCTATTAATATATAATAACTGGTACGTAAGAAGGTGAAATTCTTTGTTAAAATAGTAGAATGAATGGGACATGCATAATGTGCACATTGATACAAAGTACATATATAAGGATAGTATATATTAATATATAATAACTGCTATAATGATAATATTAAAAGCCCGAGTTGGAAAAGTAAGAATTTTATATAAGTAATCTTTATAACCTTTTACTATACCTTTCTCCTCCTTTTTTTGTTGGTTTATCTATTATTGGATAAGACGCAAGCATTTACACATTCTCGAACTGTAAAAATTTATACACATCCAATGTTTATTACATCAAATAAATAAATACTAAATAGATATATTTAGAGGCCGTGGACCTAAGATTTAAATTTTATGGGTTCAACCTTCAATATTCTTAGTATTGAAACCATTTTATTTTTTAAGTTACGAATTTGTATTTATATGTTTTTGTAGTTTTGATATATCTTTATACATAAATTTATGTTTCGCATCAAAAGTACACATTCAATTGAACCCGATACTCCTTGCATTGCCCCTAGGGGTATCAATGGTTCGGTTCAGATAGTTATTTTATAAAATTTATACCATATCGTTTTTTCGGTTATTCTATTATGTATAACCAAAATTAGACTTTTCGAAACCGTCCCAATCATGTCGATCGATTTCTCTTCGGTATCGATACGGTTTAGTTTCGGAATTTTTTTTAAATATCATGTAAAATTCACTAGTAGAAGTAAAATGCAATAAGATACGTTCTTTTTATAGGATTTAGCAAGACACTCTAGATATTTTTACTGTTTAAAGGGTGATAAATTAAAAAAAAGAAGATGGCTAGAGTATAGATCCATCAACTATTCTACAACAACGTAAAAGAAATCAAACAAAGGCAAAGAAAATATAAATCCCACGAGTTGAAAGATATACCAAGATGAGACTCAAGAATGAAGTCTATAGAAGATAAAATATTCAAAAAGATAAATATGAATTATATGAAAGGAAACATATTCAATAAATTGAGTTTGCTACTCATAATCGCTAGAATACTTTGTGTCTTGCTAATAAAGATATTTGAAATAACTTAGTTTAAGTAGAAGTAGCATAATAGGTTTTAGAAATCAGTATTTTGAGTTAATTACTTGTTGGCTTGTAATAGTTTTCATAGTTCCAAGGCCCAAAGAAAATTTAATGCATTATTATTTTTAATCTTACCAAATAAATATATTATCCACACGTAAAATTTATTCGGTACGGCTTGTTTTTTTCGGTTTATTTTTATAAAATAAAAATCTTACCCTAATTATCGGTGCAGTTATAGATTTATATAAAACCCTACGGTTTCTTAAAAAGAAACCTAAAAATCGGTTCGGTTCGGCACGGTACGATTCGGTCGGTTTAATCGATTTTCGAGTATCCATTGATACCCCTAATTGCCCCTATATAGTTTAGTATAAATATCAGTTTGAATTACCATCTGTCATATTCCTATTTTTTGAATGGCCTCTTTAACGTGATTTCCTTTTGGTCCTTTTGTTTTTTACTTGGTGGTAGGCATACTTTAGTTTTAATGTTATAGCCACTTTAGTGCAAATTACATGCAAGTGCATCGCAAGTACAATGACAATGACTAAATAAAATACAGCTTTAAAAAAAGGCAAACTAACTCGTATTTTAAAGAAGAGTATCTCAAAATGTTGGTAATATATAATATCTATCATCAAAAGCGAAGCCAGAATTTTAACTTTATTAGTTCTAAATTTTAAAACGACGAATTTAAGTATTAATGATTGAGTTCTAAATCTAATATTTATATATATTTAATAAATTTTTATAATGCGTGGTTGAGCTTGAGCAAAAGCTTATGAGTTCGATCGAACTTGTAGCTCAACTTCTGTCTCCGCCATACCTCTCACGTCAGATATTGTTACGGTCCAAGTTAAGTAACACCTTCTTAAATCACTTTTATGGTTACTTGAAGACAAAACTTTATGACATATATTTTATTATTCATATTCCAATTACTCAAGGGACTTGCATTGTATTTTTAACTCATAAGATATCATATCTCGTTAATTACTTTAGCTTATATTTTTGTTCTTTCTTATTCAGACTCCGGACACCAATGTTTGATCCCAACTCGATCGGCTAATTAATTCCCCTAACTACTCATCACTTGATTCATACTAAAACTCAAGAGCTCAAATCACGAGTATTCGTCTGAACCTCCTTAGTCGGATAATTATACCGTATATGTTAAAATTATTTTTTATATAAATATATTAGTTGTTGAATCTCTTTAATACAATTCAAGAGCTTTTCGCATGTTTCTTTCTTTATAAATATTTTAAATATAATCCACCTAGTGAAATTCTAATTTCGCCGCTTTTCAGTCAATGACAAATATCCATGAAGCTTTTCGTATATGCTGGACTGCTTGTAATCTTTCCTTAACGAGTTGAACCTCGTTTAATCAATCCTATACTAGTTATCATTCCATTGCTCGATAAAAACGGAGCCAAGATTTCAATTCTATGGATTCTGAAATTTTGGACGATGACTGCAAGTGTCAAACTGAGTTCTAAATTTAATATTTATATAACACATAATTATTTGATTGTATCTGAGGTTCTAGCTCCGGCCCCTAAACATCGAACCAAATAATCAGGTTAGCTCCAAGTTTAGGGTGTAATTCTCCTTCTTTATTCGGATTTGAAACCGACAATTAGAAGCTCTCATAAGATGCAAAACTCACATAGATGGAGTTAGCTAGCTATTATCTTTAAAAAATTTGAAATTAATCAACAAATTTAAATGAGAAAAAGGGTAATATCGTAAATATAGCTCATTCCAAGGGTATAGAAGTAATTTCATGACCACAGAATAACTTTATCTGGTGAATGAATTGATTCTTGGCTTTTCCTTTCATCAGGAACCAACTTTAATTTGGCTTCTCTACCTTCTATATAATCACTCACTTAGCTACTCTTCTTTTCCCCCCTTTCTTTCTTTCTTTCTTTCTTTCTTTCTTTCTCCCACCCACTCACTCCAAACCCAAACTACTTCATTGCTAAGTCTCTAATATTTTCATCTCTCTCATTGGCTATATGGAGAAGAAAATGGCTAACTTTGCAAATATTAGAGACATGAAGAAAAGTCCTTCTTTATTGGCTTTAGAAGAGTATTTCAAAACTAGTGATGGTTTTGGAGGTATTGATCATCATCAAAATATCAATAATAATAATATTAATGACGACAACAACAACAATAATAATGTTCATGCTGATATTTTTGGTGATATTTGTTCAGTTGCTCCTTCATTTACTATGAGTAATCAGGTTAGCACTTTCCCTCTTGATCTTCTTGAATAATTTTCTAATGTGTGTGTACGTGTTTTTTCAAAATTTTAGACCGGTAAAGTTGCTGTTACGTGACCAGGAGGTCACGCGTTCAAGCAGTGAAAATAGCCTCTTACAGAAATGCAACAATAAACCCTTCTGATCTGATCCTTCCAGACCCCGTGCATAGCCATAGCATAGTGCATCTTTTCTTGAGAGTGCCAAAAAGAAAAATTATACAATCACTATATTTTAAGATGTTGTAGAGATTATACGTTTCTCGAATTTGTGACATTTGCTCGGAAAATGAATTTTCTTTTATTTTGGAATTTCTAGGATATTGATAACTTTTTAACGGTGTTAAAAAAATCAATATATATCAGAATATTTGCTAAACAAGATCATTTTATTTTTTAACATAATGAAAGCTAGCGAATCTTTTTTTTTAAATCACATACGAAAATAGAACTTTAAAAAGGAGGAGAAATGAAATGAAAGAGATGGTTATTATTTGAAGGAGGACAAGAATAATGAAGAGGGGTGGGTTGATATTTAAAGAGAAGATGCTATAGAGATTTGGAATCTGATTGGGTGAAATAATTGGTGGTTTATTATTTATAATAGACCCTAGCTACTTTGAAATGTTTAGTAGTATTAAATATAAAAGGGGCCATCTTTATTTGGGACGTGACTCTTTATTATTGATGGTGCAAAATCATTTTTATAATTAAATTTATCTATAACTCCAGAAAAGATTTGTGACAGAAAGAAAAAAAATTAGCTAGTAGGCATATATATATATATGGATGCTTTCATGTCTAGAACCTGTAAACTATAAATTATACGGAAATAATTTTACCGTTCTCCACAACTCCCCTTATATATATATATATATTTTCGTATAATTTATAGTTTACAGGTTCTAGACGTGAAAGCATACACTAATACTTATTAGACTAGGTTGTGGAAACTATAAAGTCATGGATAACGATAAAGTCGTTTCCGTGTGATTGATAGATCACGGATTCGAGCCGGAAAAATAAGTAGGCTGTCTACATCATACTCCTAAAATACGGTCTTTCCTCGGACCCGACATAAACACGAAATCTCTTCTGCACCAAACTACCTTTTTATATACTCTAAATTAACAGTGACATGTAGATAATTGGATATGAACTCATTATATTATGATTCAAATTATAACATCTTGATCAGTGGGCACCTACCCCAAAGGTTAATATATACGACCTTACTCCCTCCGATCCAAAATAAGTGATTTTTTTGATTTTTTCACACATATTAAGAAATTCACCTTTTAACATTAATTATCAATGAAATTGATCATATTAACCTTTATTATCTCTTCACATAAATATTCCTAACACATACTCCAGCATTAATTACTCCAAGAGCAATGTAAGAAAAAAATAATTAATTCATTCTTGAAATCTGAAAAAATCACTTATTTTGGACCATAAGAAAAATACCAAAAAATCACTTATTTTAGACCGGAGGAAGTATCTTACATATATAATTGAGCATTTCATGAGAAACTTATTAGAGATCTGCCAAAAAAAAAAAAAATCTAATCAAAGTTTTTAGAAAGTAGTGGTAAACTGGTAATGAGGACATAGGAATTCATTTCAACTTTGGAAAATTGGGACTTTATAAGCAATAAATTAATGAATTAAATAAGGTTTCATGGTCTTTTTCAAGTACAAATGAGTTTTTTCATTCAATATCCTGTATTTGTGTTGGAATTCGAGTAAATTAAAGTTGAGTCGAAAAACCCTATATCGGAGAATAAAATACTTCGAAAAAAAAAAAAGCAGCATAGTGCACGAAGCATTCCGTATTCACACTCGGAGAAGGATTGTACCCGAATGGGGTGTGATCTAGGAATCTACCCTAATACAACATCAGTGGTTGATTCCACAACTTAAACTCGTGTCTAGGGGTGTACATGGATCGGGTTGGTTCGGATTTTATCAAAACCAAACCAAGCCAACTATATCGGTTTGGATTGGTTCGATTTTGTCGGGTTTTCGGATTTTTTTGTTACATGAATATTATTTCAATCTTACTTTGTTAAAATTATAGATAAAGTTTTGATAAGTGAATATATGTTTAGTAA
>MU665405.1:74855-100655 GCA_026770625.1 Nicotiana glauca
AGTAACACATGATAGTTATTTTCTTAGTCGTCTAACAATAATTTTTTGTTAATTTACGCTTCCAAAGTTAATACATGATATGATTCCAAATATTTCAATATTTTCTAAAGAAAATTCACTATAAAATCTTAAAAATATAAATAAAATTTATATATTTATATGTCGGTTTGGTTCGGATTTTTTTACTCAATACCAAACCAAGTCAAACCAAACCTAGTCAGGTTTTTTAATCGGTTTGGTTTGGTTTTCCTGTTCAATTTGAACATCCCTACTCGTATCCTATAAGATCACATGAAGGCAACTTTACCGTTACTCCAAGCCTCTCTTCGGATAAAACACTCTCTAGCAAAGATAATTCATCCCTATGATTCAAACTCGAGATTTTTATTAAGAAGAGAAAAAATATTTACTACTCCACCATAATTAATGAATTAAATAATGTTAGAGGGCCTTTCTAAAGCACTAAAGTGAATTGAAGTACTGAATTTCCACGTTACTGTGAATGGTCGGTTTGCTGTGTAACTTTCGGAGGAATAATTTTGTAATCTGACAAAAACTTGAGTTTAAGAAATTGATTGTACAATTCCAAGTATTTTTTCCTCCTTTTTTAAAGTGGTAAATTGATTGATTTAGGCCTTTGATTAAGTTGTATGGACAGTAAGTGATTTTGAGATTGTCTTAGTTCTTTGTATTATAACAAAATTAGGTATAGATTGAGAATGACAGCATCATAAACTAAACTACAAAAAAGACAAAACAAAAAATAATAAAATAATTATATCTTTCTCTGTCTCTTTCTTACCACATACAAAAGTATAAAATAATAAATAAAGTACTGTTTACTTGAATGAAAGTAATAGTCTTGGTTGGGAATTTAAAAGTTCCCTTGGGACATTTTTAGAAGTTTTATTTTAAAAGTATAATCGGAAAATTCGTGAAGTCTTTTAGTAGTTTAATAACACAAAAGTCCTTTGAATTACTCATTAATAATAGAAACAAAACAATCTTTTTTATACCTTACTCATGCGCTACGTCAGCTAAATATATAGTGGCACAAGCTATGCTATTTTTCTATATTACAGTTACCTTAGATGTAAATAAAAAAAAATTTATTTTGTTTTAGTAGTTTTTTAATAACATGACATTTCTGTAATAAAATAAATATCAGCAAGGTGATTGTACACTAGCTCAGTGGCTTGTCAAATGTGTATATGGTATAAATTCCTTTTTGGCAAATTATAAAATTGATTGGTCGGGCGAAACTAATTGTATTCGCCAATGAACGAATTTATTAACGAAATAGCCATTCAAGTTCTAAAGAGACGCATCCATAGCCTTTTTCTTTCTTTGAATCAATAGCTTTCTTGATGATGCAATATAAGTAGTATTATTTTTTGTTTTGGCATTTCTACTTTATTGAATAATTTTAAGTTAGAATAGGATTTTTTAGTAGTGACGCATTGGACAAAACAAGTGCATAATACTATTGCAAAAAAAAAAAAATTAAAAAAAATTCTTCCCTTTCTTTTTATTTTGCATACTAGAAGAGAACTTTGGAGTAATGGTAGTGACGTATCATATGATCCATAACTCACGGAGTCGAGCCGTGGGAGTAGTCAATGCTTGCAGTATGGTAGACTGTCTACATTATACCCTTTAGGGTGCAGTCCTTCCTCGGACCCTGCATGAATACGAGATACTTTGTGCTCTGGTATTTTTTTATTTTTTTATTTTGCATATCAATCAGGGTTTCCTTCACCTTCTTTAGCCAAGGGTCTATAAGAAACAGTCTCTATGCCCTTTCAGGGTAGGGGTAAGACCAGAGGCGGACCCAGGATTTAAATATGACGGGGGCACTATTAGTGGAGAACTTTACCAATAGTTGTTAGGTCTCGCCAGATGCCGACAAACTTTCGGTGATAACTGACATATATAAGTGAATTAGGAGGTGAAGTTGGGTATGAATTTTGGGAAAAGGAAAGAGAGAAGTGATTTAGAGTTTTTAAGGCTGGGGTTTTATCAAAACAAAAAACATTTGAAAAAATAATTAAAAGAAAAAAAAAGGAGGTTTGGAGAGGGCGGGAGGGTTTGAATCCTATGCTAAAAAGGCAAGATATAAATAAAAGGAAAGTTTAGGGTAGAAGTTAATATTTAAGCTAAAAAGGAAAATGATTTAACAAAGGTGATGGAGTCTAGGTTTGAACCTAGGACATCCCACATAAACAGCGCCATTGACCAGTGCCCCCATCACACTTTTATGTTTTAGGGTGCACAATTAAATATAAAGCCATTTTTCAAGATATATATACATATAATACATATATATACAGAATTTTTCTCGATGTTTACGGAGTCCCGTGATCTCTCTACCATACACGTAGGTTCACCTCTGGGTAAGACTGCGTAGATCCTATCCTCTCCAGACCCCATTTATAAAATTATACTGGGATGGTCGTTGTTGTTGCTATTGTTGTTGCATACTTAGTATCTTTTTTCTTGCTAATGCAGGAGATAGTAAATGGTTTCTCAAATTGCGCATTGACAGACAAACCCCTTTGGTCTCCAAATCTTACTCCCAAGTCCTGCATTTCTGCAACTGTGGATTCACAATCTTCAATATGTGGTATTTATATCCAAATTCACCCTCTAAAATATATTTTCCTTGCCTTTTTTTTTGCTGGACTTTTCAATTAATTCCTTAATATTATTTGTCTATTTGTCATGACACAGAGTATTCTTTCGAAATATTTTTAATTTTTACACGATAAAATGTCATTTTCTGGTGTTTGATTGGTTATTTGTCAGAAAATATTTTTTCAATCTTTACAAAAAGGAGGAAAATGGTTTCTCTAAATTTTGGGCCACAATCTTTTTCCTTCAACCTCTTGATTTCATATGGTTATCCTACCAATATATAAACATTGTTATCAATCCTTAAAGCTTTACTAATATTATTATTAATCTTTTATAAATTATTTTTCAAAAATATAGTTTCCTCTGCAGCCAAACAACGAAATTTTTTCATACCAAACACTCAGATTATTTATTATTATATATATATTTTTTATCTTTTGTATTTTTTTTTCTTTCTTGCATTTGAATTTGTATACTATACTCAGCTGGGAGTCCAACGCCAACTATAATGCCCATGATGAGGGACAGTCCAGTTATGGGAGCTACAAGTGGGTCCTATTCAGATGACGATGACGTGGACGGTGAAGTGGGTCCCTGTGAACAAAGCACTGACCCATTGTATATTAAACGCATCAGAAGGTGAATCTTATTTTTCGACCATATAGTAAAAATATTATACTAGTAATTCTGAACTTTCTTGTCTGTGGAGAGAATATTTTATTTATTTTACTAAAATAAATAAAAACACAGAATTTTTTTTCCCGAAAAAACATTATATGTCGTCCAATTAATTAACCTACAAATCATGAGTTTAGTGGTATCAGTAAAAGTTTCACGACAATAGGTGTGAGTTTAAATTTTACTGTCTTCCCTTTCTTTTTTTCCTTTAATATAAGAATTTAGAAAAAGAAAGATGGAAAAATTATTGAATTTCCATGTCAGCAAACAAAATATTTTTAACAATACAAATAAGAATTAGCCATTTATCCACCTTTAATTGGAGTTCTCATGTTCAAGCCCTGTAAATAAAAAAAGTTAATTTCGGATTAGTCAAGGCTCAATTATAAATGCCAAACAGTTTTTCGGGTGAAAAAGAAAAAGAAATAACTAATCATTTTTCTTTAACTAGTGGTCCTTTGTTCTATATAAATGATTTTGTTTATCTTATTATGTTAATCTAATTACGATGATAATGGTACACGTGTACTTCCAAATACGATATGTATTATTCCTAAAGTAGGATAAACTAGAAGTGAAAGGCATGTTTTAGTAAATAGACCAATGATCTCCAAAATGTCATTGTCGTTTGCTTAATTAAAAATAAAAATTGTTTGTCTATATTTAGAGTTTTATTTATAATTTGGATATGGTGATATCAATTTTTAGGCAAGCCTCTAATAGGGAATCTGCAAGGCGTTCGAGAAGAAGAAAGCAAGCACAATTAGCAGATCTTGAAAATCAGGTATTTAAATAAATATTACTTCTTTTATAAGAGTTTATCTTATTATTCTATCGGGAAAAATAAATAAAAGTATTTAAATTTATAGAAAAAATATTTAAATTGAAGGTTTGTGTATCAACAATAGCAACAACAATAACAACCCAATATAATCTCACTTAGTGGGGTCTGGGGAGGGTAGTTTGTACGCAGACCTTACCCCTACCCTGGGGGTAGAGAGGCTGTTTCCAAATAGACCCCCGCATCTTTCCCTCCATGAACTTCCCACATTGCTCATGGGGAGACTCGAACTCACAACCTCTCGGTTGGAAGTGGAGATTGCTTACCATCAGAGCAACCCCTCTTGTCTAGGTTATGTATCAAAATCATACTAATATTTATTGTAATATAAATATTTTAATACTGTTAATTGTTATAAGTTCTCCTTTTCTACAATATATTTTTGAGGTATTTTATGTACATATTTCCTCAGGTCGATCAGTCTCGAGGTGAAAATGAATCATTGTTCAAGCAGCTTGCAGATGCTACTCAACAATATAAAGATGCTTTGACTAATAACAGAGTGCTCAAATCAGATGTGGAAGCATTAAGAGCCAAAGTATTGTACCCACTATTCTTCCTTTTTAATTTTCCATTTTAATGTTTTTAAATGGTTCCTCAAAATAGAGGTTTAATTTTGCCCATGAAAATATAATTATCCGAGTCGGCTAAGTTTAAACAAGTTAGGTTGGATATATATTTGTTTGCGGGTTAATTTTAGTATTACCCAAATTAGCCCACCTAATAATTTGGGATAATTTGGGCTGTTACATAGTCCAAATTGACCTATAAGGAAACTTATCAAGAACATTAAAATATACTAATTTTTTTAGTAAATATTTTTTTGAGTATGATTGATTAGATATAGTCATGTAATAAATAGAAAGGAAAAGTTTTTGTTAGTTTGATTGGTAATTATATAAATTATAAAAGGAAAAATAAACAAATGAAAAGTAATTTTGATTTGAGATTGGATTTATAACGAGTTGTTTGGTCCAAGTTGACCCGGTTTAAATTTCGAGCGGGTAATGACTTTACTCGTATATTGACTCCTATTTTAACATACTCAAATTCAATCTATTAAAAGTAATCCATTTTGCGCTCGAGAAAAATGACATGACTAATGGTCAATTTAGGTGATTCTTTTCGCATGTCGCATTTGATATTTTATAATGCGCTTAAACAAGTCAGATCATAATTTATCATCATTGATATTTTTAATAGTATTCGTGTATCGTGCAGATTTTAATATAAATTTTTATGCAATGCAGGTGAAGTTGGCTGAGGACATGGTGGCTAGAGGTTCATTAACCTCAACAAGTTTAAGTCATCTTCTTCAAAATTACTGGAACACTCCTCAACCACTTGGTACCAACAACAATAATTTATGCCGTCTCGATAACGTCTCTCCGACCATCACCGTGCCCGGAGAAGACGCGTGGAGTGCAATTTCCGGCCAGAATCCGGTGATCGGAGTCGAAAATGTCAATGCATTCAACCGGAATTTCAAGAATGGTGGTGCCATGAGTGATGCTGTTAGCTGTGTTTCTGATGTATGGTCCTGGGAATCACATGTCCCTTCTATTTCAAAGTGAATTAACTATTATGGTTTTATGTTATATAAATATTAATTATTGTGGTATGTATGATCACAGACAATTAATCATATGATATGGTTTCTAATTTGTATGTGAGACTTATCATAGTTGTAACTATTTCAGGACTTATTGTGATTAATTTAAGCTACTTATATGTTTGAGTTTGCCAATACTATATATGAACTTTAATTTCTATATTGGATACTTCGATTCTATGTTGTGTTATTCCACCTATAATTATTACCCGTATAAATTAGCCCATTAGCGTTACATTAAAGAGCAAAATATAAAATTGGCCGATTGGCTGAAATTATTTATATTCGCTAGCCAAAAAGTACATAAAATAGTATAATATATTATATATAAAAATTATACATTTTATCGATTATTACTTTTAAGAGCAGCTAAAATTATATATTTCTCTACATTAAATTATATTTGTCCGTGCAGTTAACAGACATTTACTAACTCTTGTGATTATCCAAACTGTTGAGGTCCGTTGTATAGGTTGCTACCTATGTTCAGACAAATAAGTATTATTTAAGTTGTGGACGCTAATAGTGTAAAGATTCTTTACATTATAATTGAATTTAACTTGTAATAACATGTTAGCTAGTTACCATTTTTATCAAATCCTCGATTAATTCTTATTAAGAGATTTACTTCTAACTACCTATTAAGCAAGTAGTAAACATACAAAATTGAAAGGAAAAAAATTACAAAATTGCCCAGCTTTATTAAAATTTCTAGCAAAAAGACCACATAGCTTACAAATTTCATACTACAAAATCTTCCCATTTAATTACTTCTGCTCATCATCCTCATTATCGATATTAATTGATAAGTGTGTCAAGTAAAATACAGGGAGTGAAATCGAAATTAACAATAATTTAAGGACGAAAATTGCTATTTTCCTTTTTATCCCTCTAGTGTGTAAATTACTTCTCTGCCCATATGTTAATACTTTGTTAGGGGGATTCATTAATTTCTTTCTAAGGTGACAAAAATGTTATTTATTTTGATAAATGTAATATATTGATTATTATGGGATCTTTACGCAAATAGATGATTGAATTTACAGTTTATTTTTCTTGGTCGAGATATATAACTTACGTATTGATTATATACGATTATACACATATTATGTATGGATTATAAGTATAGTATACATCCACCGACTATTTTTAAGTGGTTGGATGAACGGCTATTTGAGTTAATTCTTTTTATTTTTGGTCAAATCCAACTACTTGACGTATTATCCAAGTTACTTAGAGCCCGTTTGGATTGGCTTAAAAAGTGCTTTTATGCCAATATAGCTTTTAAGCCATTTTGTAGTATTTGGATAAAATAAAAATAATAATTTTATGCACTTAGTTTTAAGCAAAAATGACAAAAATAAGTCCAAAGCCAAAAGTTAGAATTCCTAGCTTATTGGGTTATACTTTAAAGTCACTTAAAAAAGCATACCCAAACATGCTCTTAAATGACAATAATCAAATATAGCCATTTTACCCTAACCCGCCTCCCCTCCCCCCACAATCTCGACCCCTTTTTTGGAGCCTTAAACTGACAATTTCAACAATTAACCCAAATAGCCGCTCATTCAATCGCTTCAACTAAAAATTGCGATAACCTGATAGGTCATCTTATGTTTAGAACCTAATTTTGTGTTTCGAAGCCTTAAACACCTTATTTTAGCCTTCTTCGATTTGTGTGTGTAGTCCAATTATTTTCCGGAAGGCTTATATGTTAAAAACTGATAAAAAAGAATTGACTTCGGTCAACATTTTGAGCAACCAAACCCATATCCATATTTTGACGATCTCGGTGGGTCCTTATCATAATTTGGGACCTGGGCGTGTGCCCGGAATCGAATTCCGAGGTCTCTAGCTCGAGTTATTAATTTTTGTTGAAAATTAAAAGTTTAATAATTTTAAGAATTGACTAATGTTTGATCTTTTTCATACTGGTTTCGTATTTTAGTTCCGGAGCTCGATGCAGATCCATTTTATGACTTGTCTATCGAATTTGGTGGGAAACGAAGTTGGTTTGGCGTGATTCAGATGTTCAGTTGTGAAAATAGAAGTTTTAAAGTTTGCTTGAAAATTTCATTTGATTTGGTGTTCAATTCGTAGTTCTAGGTGTTATTTTGGCAATTTGATCACGTGAACAAGTTTGTATGATATTTTTGGACTTTTGTGCATATTTGGTTTGGAGCCTCGAGGGCTCGGGTGAATTTCGGATAGGCTACAGAGTGAATTGAACTTAGAAAATCTATTTTTTTTTTTGTAGTTTTAGATGTCTTCTAGTTTCCTTCTTCGCGTTCGCAAAGGTAATCTCGCGAACACGAAGAGTGAAATGGGACAAGGTGAAAATTCTTCTTCATAAACACGAAGGCTGGGTCGTGAACGCGGAGTGGTGGGGGCATCACCCTTCACGAACGCGACCGGCCTTTCGTAAACGCGGAGGCATAGGAGCTGAGATAGGGGACTTGATCTATACTTTTCGCGAATGCGGCACATCGCTCGCGAACACGTAGGCTGGTGGGTATAAGCCTTCGCGAACGCGTAGGCTATTTGAGGCGCTGCTTCGCGATCGCGGCAGGCCCTTCATGAATGCGAAGAAGGCCCGATGCCAGTAATTAAAACAGACCAGAAAAATGGGATTTTGCCATTCTTTCAAAATAACTAGAAAACCTAGAGGCAATTTTCCCAAGAGATTTTCTTCCCCAACTTGTTTGTAAGTGATTCTAATCTACTTACTTTAAATTATCCATTGCATTTCATAAGTTTTCAACCTAAAATCTAGGATTTTCATGGTGGAAATTGGGGGTTTGGGTAGAATTAGGGATTTTTCTTTTGTAAACTTGGAATTTAGATCTCGAATTGAGGTTGGATTTCTAAACAAATTACATAACCGATCTCGGGGGTGAATGGATAAATAGATTTTTGGTCCGAACCTCGGGTTTTGACCAAGCGGCCCCGGGGATCGAGTTTTGACTTTTTGCAAAAAAGTTTGGGAATTCTAAATTTATGCACTATAATATATTTATTTAGCAATATGTGATATTATTGAGTTAATTGTTGCTAGATACGAGTGGTTTGGAGGCAAATTCTTGTCACTTCCCAAACTACCTCCAGACGTGATTGACACTCAGCTAACACCACCTGCCAGGCGAACCATACTTTGTTACGTTAGCCATTAATTTGCAGCATTTGATTAATTAAATGAGTATCCAAATAATCTAATAACCATTAGGAACAATTAATATCTCAAAATATTAGATTAAAACTCTAGCCCAAATCCCACACTCGACCATGGAGCATCTAAGAGGAGTACAAAAAACTTCATGTGAATAAATTATAAAGACTCTTTGGGCAGCCTCCACGAACAATGCGGTGGCTCACCTCAACAACTGAATCAACTCTAGCGAACTCGTCGGCTACTAACTCCGTCTTCACCAATAGTATCTGCATAGACATGCAGGTAAGGAGTGAGTTATACATAAATATAACCCAGTAAGATCCTCGACCCACTACACTGAATACCTCTGGAATAAATGTTAGAAAATACAAACACACAACGAGCACGCAAATTATAAGCACAAAAATTCCTTTATCATATAATTACTCTATAAATTCCAAACAATTATTCAACAACAACACTATATATCTCAGCACAACTACAGTAAGAACTTGTCATAAATGACAGTGCAGAAAATTAACCAAATACCCCAACGAGTCCAGGATAACATATACAATGCCCCAAATCTATCACGGCGGCATACACAACATTCCAAATATATAGCGGCAGCATAGACAATGCCCCAAATCTATCACGGCGGCATACACAATGCCACGAATATATAGCGGCGTCATACACAATGCCCCAAGTCTATAACGGCGGCATACACAATATCCCGAATATATAGTGGCGGCATACACAATGCCCAAATATATAGCGGCGGCATACACAATGCCCCAAATATATAGCGGCGGCATATACAATGCCTCAAATCTGTGATGACCCAAAAGGTCTTGATTTACGAGAGAATTCTGTGTTCCGAGGCCTTAGAAGCCTCGTTTTTCCTCACTTCAATTTACGTGCGCGGTTCGGGGCATATATCCAGAGCGCTTTTATGTGGAAATGTGATGAAAATGTTAATTTGACCTTTAAAACTAAATTTAAGTTGACTTCGGTCAACATTTTGGGTAAAATGACCCAGGCCTATGATTTGACGGTCCCGGAGTGTCCGTGAGAAAATATGGGACTAGGGCGTATGCCCGGAATCGAATTTCGAGGTCCCAAGTCTGAGAAATAAATTTTTAAAGAAAATTATTTTCTGAAATTTTAAAATTTTTTGGAAAATGTGAATGTATTGGAATTTGATGGTATCGGGGCCGTATTTTGGTTTCGGAGCCAGGTACAGGTCTTATATGGTATTTAAGTTGAGCCCGTAAAGTTTGGTAAGAATTGGAGTCCGTTTAGTATTAATCGGACCTTCATCTGAGAAAATAGAGATTTTGGATGTTCTCGAGTAATTAAATGAAATTGAGGCTTAATTCATAGTTGTTGATGTTATATTTATGATTTGATCGCACGGGCAAGCCCGTATGATATTTTTGGACTTGCGTGCATGTTTGGTTTGGATCCCTAAGGTATCAGCTGAGTTTTGGATAGGCCACAGAGTGGATTTAGACTTATAACATAGCTGTTGCAGGTTCAGAGAAGTTGCAGATCTCTAAACCAAACTATGCGGTCCATAGTGATTTCTTGCGGCCGCGGTGGGGACTTCGCGACCACGGAGGAAATTATGCGGTCCGCTGTGGAGCAAGGCTTCCCTTGTGCGGTTGCGCTCTATTTCTTGCGGTCTGCGGTGGAGCTCCACGGCCGTAGTCCTTTTTGTGCGGTCCACGGAGAGGGTCAGAGAGTATATTTAAACGGGACTTCCAGTTATTTTTTATTTTTCAAAACCCTAAAAACGTAAGAGGCGATTCTTCAAACAATCTTTCATCCCCAAAACACTAGTAAGTGATTTTTGACTTATTTCTTTCACTCCTCAACTTCTTTTTACAAGATTTCATCCTAGAACCTAGGGTTTTCATGGTGGAATTGGGAATTTTGAATAAAATATAAGAATATTGAAATTTGGGGATTTAGACCTCAAATTGAGGTCGGATTCAAAAACCAATTATATATCCGGGCTCGGGGGTTTGAACCAAGCGGGCCCGGGGTCGATTTTTTACTTTTTGAGGAAAACTGTATAAAATCTATTTTCACTCATTAGAATTGATTCATTTAGCATTTATTGATATAGTTAAGTGACTTGTGGCTAGATACAAGCGAATTGGTGGTGGAATCAAAAGGTAAAGCGGTAGTTGAGGCTTGAAATGTGTTCGTGGCATCGAGGTAAGTGTTTGGTCTAACCTTAGCTTGAGGGATTAGGAGTTGTTTCCTATTTGCTACATGTTAGTTGTTGAGTACGACGTATAGGCATGGTGACGAGTATCTATATGTTGGTGTCAAGCGTGCACGTGAGTCTTATGTTATGATTAAAGTGACTCCGTTTGTATTGTTCATGCTTAATGTGATGATTGTTATTGTTGAGTAAGGCTTGTGGAAGGAATATTGGTATCCAGGATATGATTGTTGTACTATTGGTCCCTTGCCAAGATTTAATTGTAAATTTAATAATTCCCTTGCCCTTATTGTGTTGTAATTGTTGTTTGGGTGAGGAAGAGTGTTAAAGCACGGAGGGCGATGTGTGAATTGTTTTGGAGAAAGAGTGTTAAAGCACTAAGGGTGATGCCGTGTATTGTTTTGTGAGGAAGAGTGTAAAAGCACGAAGGGTGATGCTGTGCCTCACGATGTACAATTTCGTGCCGATTATTGATTTTATGGTCAGGACGAGAGTAAAAGCACGAAGGGTGATGCCATGCAAATTATGTTGATTCTTATGGTGAGGACGAGAGTAAAAGCACAAAGGATGATGTCGTGCACTTGTTTGATTTCTGATTCTCGTTGATAATTGAGTTATGATGTTTATTTACCTGTTACCCTTCTGTTATCATTTGATGTTTTCCCGCAGCATGCTTCCCCCTCCCATCCTTCACTGTACATTCCTGCTTTTATTTTCCGATGTATATGATTTAACTGCATAGGTTATTTAGTAGTCTGGTCCTAGCCTCGTCACTACTTCGTCGAGGTTAGGATAGGCACTTACCAGCACATGGGGTCGGTTGTGCTGATACTATACTATGCACTGTATGCAAATCCCGGTACTGGAGCATACATACCATAGCTTTGGGTTGCTGCCTTCAGTCCATTCAGAGATCCAAGGTAGTCCTGCAAGTGTCCGCATGCCCTGATGTCTCCCTCTATCCCTTCATCTCGTTTTATTTATGTATTTCGGAAACCGTGTTGTATTTATTTTTCGGACCTTGTTTGTAGTATTCCTAGACCATCTGTGAAGTTGTGACACCAGTTCTGGGTAGTCTTTGTTTAAGATATTGTATTGGAAATATCTAAATGATGTTATTTGTTTAAATTCCGATGTTTATAAACCGTTGGTTCATAATTGTAAAAGGATTAAAAATGGGAAAAAAGTAAATTGTTTAAATGGTTGGCCTGCCTAGCTTTCACTAGTAGACGCATCACGATTCCCGAGGGTGGAAAATCCAAGTCGTGCCAAAATCTATCATGTCGGCATACACAATGCCCCAAATATATAGCGGCGGCATACAAAATGCCTCAAATCTATCACATACACAATGTCCCAAATATATTATGGCAGCGGGAAATAATTTCTAACTCGCCAATGCCATAGCACGAGGCTACACCACATCACACTATACCACAAATCACTTATTAATTTCTTTCAGCTTTTTACAAAATACCATATATTTGCAGCTGGTCAAAGACCACCGATTCTGCCAAGCGCACGCTCGTCCCAACACATGGACCAGAGCAAAAAAAATATAATTTCAAAATGAGTTTTGGAAAAGCAAGCATCAAAGTTTAAAGTCTCACTTACCTCGCTAACGGAAGTTTCTCAACCTTGCTGTAATGAACCGACTGGTCATTTTTCTTTTTAGAATACCGTTCCCCTAAATAAGACATCCGTACTTGCTTTTACTGATTTATGACTTGCGAGGATGGTTGGTTCGGGATTTGGAAGAGCTTGGGTTTAAATCGGAACACTTGGTTCCTTAATGTTGGCTTAAAAGGCCAAGTTTGACATTGGTCAATATTTTGAGTAAACGAACTCGGAATCCGGATTTGAAGGTTCCAACATGTTTGTATGATGATTTCGGACATGGACGTATGTCCAGATTGGGTTTTGGATGACCCATGAGCGTCTTGGCGCCTAATAGTGAAAGTTGATTCCTTAAGGATTTTGAAGTTCTTAAATATTTGGTTTGGAGCAGGTTTTTTTTATCGAGGTCCGAATGGAATTTTGAGACCGAAAATAGTTCCGTATTGTCATTAAGACTTGCACACAAAATTTGGTGGCAATTTGAGTAGTATAAGTGTGTTTCGTTACATTGGATGTGAATTGAAGAACTTGAAGTTCATAAGTTTGATTCAATTGGTTTTAGGAGGTGATTATTAGATTAGCATTGTTTCAGGCGTTCCAAGGGTTCGAGCGAGTCCATTTTGTGATTTCAAACTTGTCGGTATGTTTGGGCAGGGCCTCGGGGGCCATAAGCGTCAATTGGACGAGGCTCGAGTTGAGTTAGAAAATTTTGGAAGGAGCTGAAACTCCAGGTTGCTGTCATAACCGCACATGAGGTTGGCTGGTCGCAGGTGCAAGACCACAGAAGCGGTCGATCCTTCACAGGTGTAGCCCAAGGGGAGGAGCCCAGGCACCGCAGATACGGCTCCTCTTTCGCAGAAGCGGCCCCAGCCAGCCCGGTGAAACTCCGCAGATGCGGACCTCTCCTCGCAGAGGCGAGACCGCAGATCCAGTCCCCTAATCGCAGGTGCGGAAATTGCTGAAGGTAGTGCCTTCATTTAATATAGAAAATGTGTCATTTTTGACACATTTCATTCATTTCTTGGGAGATTTATAACATAACGTGAGTTTAATACATTGTTTAGGGGTAGATTACACCCGTAAATTAATGAAAATTATGGGTTTAAAGTAAAACCTAGGGTTTTGATAAAAATAAGATTTAACCACAAAATTTGTTATGGAATGAAGTAAAAATCATATGTTCTTGATCCTTAGGTTATGGGTAACAACTTCTCCCGAGAATTTCTGAAATCTGGGTACATGGGCCCGGGGATGAATTTTAGGAAACCTGTATTTAGGGCTGGGAAATTACTTTAATAGTTAGCATATGAACTCTTGAGCTTGTATTGATTAGTTCTTACCCCGTTTGAATAGTTTTGGTTCGTTCAGGTTCGAATTGAGGGTTTCAGCGTGTTTTTGAAATTGGAAGTAAGTTTTAGAGCAAGGTGATTGACAAGTCGGGATTCTAACATGTTTATGCCTTTACTTGCCTATGCTTTGGTAATAAATTGCTACAAAATAGTCTCAAAATGCTCACAAATTGTGCTTGATTTCAGGTTTGATCGACAAAATGACAAATGTTAAAGATCGGCTCAAAAAGGAGTGAAACCTGCTCAAGTGTCAAAGACTAAGTGAATTGACGAAAAGAAAGCCTAGTGCGGACTGCGCAAAAGTGAGTGCGGCCGCACTAGAAAGTTCAGAGAGTTGACATATTCAAGCTGGAGGAAATGCGGGCGCGGTACACTTCCACTCGGCCCGCGGTCAGTCTTCGCAGCCGCGCTACTCTTTTGTATTGTCCGCGGAGCAGAGATTCAGAGAGCTCACATTTTGACACTTCCAAGCAATGCGGTCCGCGCTCATTTATGTGCGGCCGCGCCAACTTCCACCGCGGCCACGATGCACTTCTACGCGGTCCGCGGTCCCTAACTGCAGAGAAGCAGAAACCAGAAGTTCAAGAGCCAGTGTAGTTGCGGTCCATTTTGCGTGGTCTGGACTGACCGCAGGGGTATTTTTATGTAGTTTTTCCAGCCTAGTATAAATAGAACATTTTACCATTTTTAGGTCAAGTTTTATATTACAGACTGGGCTGCGCTCGTGAGACTCACTTTTGTAGCCATTTTCGGCACTTTTGCTCTTTATTAACGATAGATTATTGTAGTTTCTTCTTAGTAATCAATTAATATGCTTAGTTATTCATCTATTTCTTCAATTTCTGTATCTAGCATGAGTAGCTAAACCCATTAGCTAGGGTTGTGGCTCAACCCTAGTGTGGGTAATTGATGGGTGTTGCCATCTAGGGTTAGATTGATTATGGGTGTTTGCTATTTGGGTTGATTTTATGTTTTAATTTCGAATTTGTGGTTGCAAACACTGATTCAAGCTTAGTGGGTCTAACTCCTCTTGAGAAAGAGAGTCCATGACCCCAAAATTGACCCAACAAGGAATTGGGATGGACTCATGAGAAATGATAGTTCCAATTAACGAGTTAAATCTTGAGAGAGTAATCACCCTACTTGAACCCTAGTTACTTTATCAAATTGGCCTACCCAATTGGTCTCCAGAGAGTTAATTGGGCAAAACCACTCTCTCTACCGAGAGGTGTGAGAGTGGGTACAATTGTGCAACGGTTATATCATAAGCCCCAAATATGTCAATCTATCCTTAGTAGCATCTACCCGTCAATTAGCCACCTAGGTAGTGTCACGACCCTAGTTCCCTTCTTAATATTAAATACAACTTAGCAATATTCTCGTAGCATAATTTTGTGTTAATCATTAGTTTTATAATCGTAGTTATACAAATCAAAAACTAAAAATGTTTGAAGTGACATTAGGAGTACAAACACATCTCTAGACTAGACAGAAAATCCAACTCCACTACTAGCTCTTTGAGGAAATCGATCCTGACCTCTATTCGGGTAAAATCTATTGCGACCCGCTCTTCCTACCTTGGTGTAGCATCAAGTTGGCAGTGATCACTTTTTGGCACTGTTGCCGGGGAGCTTACGGTATTGACTATCTGTTTAGTTAGTTTTGTGTTTTGCTTCTCTTTCCTTCTTCTTTGCTAATTTAGTTTGTGTCGATCACTCAGGTACAAATGGCTCTCAATGCTAATGCCCCTCTTGGCAACGTGAATATGGGGGAGGAGGTAGATGATCTTGATCAAGAAGAGTTCCTATTTTACCTCAAGCTCCACGTAGAGGCTGTCAAGCCAATGCAAATGACAACAGCAATATTCCAGACCCTCCTCCACCACCGCCAAGAGTGGCTCCAAGAGTCCTCCCAAATCAAGGATATGCGAGTGCCATCGTTCCTCCCCGAATTCGGGTGGGGAACTTTCAAATCACAAATGTTATGTTGACCTTGCTCGAGCAAATAGTGTATTTCACGAGTGCATCCGATCAAAATGCCTACAAGCACTTGAAGGGGTTCGTGGATACATGCTGGGGTAGCAAGCAAACAAACATGTTGGAGGATGCGTTGAGATTGAGGCTTTTTCCGTTCTCTCTTCGGGGTAAAGCATTGGATTGGTTAGAAAGGCTACCCAATAATTCCATCACAACGTGGGATGAATTGGCGGACAAATTCATTTCTAAGTTCTTTTCTAGATGTCACATGGCGGCGCTCCGAGATGAAATTTTGGCTTTCAAGCATGAGCCAACAGAACCCTTGCACGAAATATGGGAGAGATTTAGAACTATGGTGAAAGAGTGACCAAATAATGATATGATGGATATGATGATTCAACAATCCTTTTATCAGGGAATCAACACCACTACTCAATGCATTGTGAACCAATTGGCCGGAGGCAAGTTTATGAAGCTTCCTGACAATGAACCTTGTGATGTTTTGGATGAAATGGCCGATACTTCTTCAACATGTCAAAGCCGGGAAAATGTGCCCCAAGGTGACCCCACGGTCATCCATTTGCACAAGGAGTTGCATGATCATGGCCAAGCTATTGCTGAGCTTACAACAACTATGAATCAATTGGCGAAGGCGCAATTGCAACAAGTCCAAAACCACGCCAAGTCAATGCAATGGAAGGTGTATCTATGTTCAAAAGAAGGCAAAGAGGGCAACAACAACCTCAAGGTAATTGTGAGCAATTTGACAACAACAATGATGGTGGTGGTTATTCGAATGGGTGCTATAATGATCAAAGCGAAGAATGTCAATAACTACCAAGTGAATAGAGGAAATCAAGGAAATCAACAATGGCGTCCCCAAGAAAATTGGGGCAATCAACAAGGCGGTGGTAATTGGAATAATAACAACCAACAATAAGGTAGTGGCAATTGGAACAACAACAATCAAAGCAACAATTGGGGTAACAAAGGTAACAATCAAGGCAATTTGAACGGGAACAATAATAATTGGGACAACAATAACAATCAAGGAGGGTGGAATAATAGCGGAAACCAAGGCAACCGGGGGCAAGGCTTTCAAAGGTCCCCCATTACCAACAACCGAACAATCCACCCCCTTTCCTTCTCAAGGTCTGAGCTCTTCTGGGAGTGATATGGGGAGAATTGAGAACATGTTCGAACAAATGATGAAAAAGAACCAAGATTTCGAGGCGCAATTATCTTCTCATAACACCTCTATCCGGAACTTGGAGGTGCAACTAGGGCAACTTTCTCAAGATTTGAATACTCGTCCCATGGGTGCTCTACCAAGTGATATGGTAGTGAACCCAAGGGTGGGAATAACAACCATGTGATAGTGGTTACAACTAGAAGTGGAAGAGGTGGTGATGTGCATGCCTCGAGAGATAAGCAAGTTTTAGAGGATGAAGTTGAGTTGCGTGATGATGATGTGCCTTTGAATGTTGATGATGTGGTTGAACAAAATGTGACCAATGATGTGAGGATTGATATTGATGATGAGGCCGGGGTAGAGACTCAAGATGTCGTGAACCCGTCTAGGGAACACGTGATTGACATGCCCGAGACGGTTGTGCCAAAGGCCAAGGCACCCTTGCCTAGGCCACCTTCACCTTATCCTCAACGGTTAGAAAATCAAAAAGGTGACAATCAATTCAAAAATTTCATCGAAATGATGAAGAGTCTTACTATAAATGTGCCGTTGGTGGAGGCACTTGAACAAATGCCGGGGTATACAAAGTTCATGAAGGATTTGGTAACAAAGAAGAGGTCGATGGAGTGTGAAATAATTAAAATGATGCATCAAGTGAGTTCTATAGTGCATTCTATGGCCCCGAAACTTGAAGACCCCGGAGCTTTTACTATTCCTTGCACTATCGGTAGTGCGGATTTTGCCAAAGACCTTTGTGACTTGGGGGCTAGCATAAATTTGATTCCTTATTCGGTCTTCAAGATTTTGGGAATCGAGCAACCTAGGCCAACCTCAATGAGACTTCAAATGGCGGATCGATCGATGAAGTGACCCTTGGGCATAAATGATGATGTTGTTGTCCATGTTGATAAATTCATATTACCGGCCGACTTTGTCATATTGGATTGTGAGGTGGACTTTGAAGTGCCAATTATTCTTGGGAGACCTTTCCTAGCTACGGGGAAAGCATTGGTTGATGTTGAAGGGGGTGAGTTGACATTCCGAGTAGGAGATAAGAAGGTGGTATTCCATGTTTGCAAATCAATGAGACAACCCAATAGCACGGAGGCGTGTTCATTTGTGGACATCGTCACAAATGTGATAGTGGATGACAGAAGTTCCATGATAAATGTTGAAGATCCTCTTGAGGCCATACTTCTTAACATGGATGTCAATGATAATGTTAGTAGAGTGGAGTGCGTGAATGCATTTCATGGTATGGTTTCATATTCATATGAGCCTAGGAAGTTATCTTTGGATCTTGAAAACCGCAAAACTCCACAAACAAAGGCATCGATTGAGGAGCCACTGGTGTTGGAGTTGAAGCCACTTCCTCCACACCTCAGATAATGGTTAAACAAAGAGGCGGCAAACAATCACAACAACCCGGGAGAGGTGGTTCCTCCCGAGGGGGTAAAGGCAAGAGAATAGCAAAACTCACTCCCCAGGCTTGGGAAAAAATCAAAAAGACCCGAAAACTGATAAGAGCTGCTTCTCATTCCTCGGGGAGTGAGTATGTGACTTCCAAGGACATCTCCTCAGATTCAGTCACAACTCACATAACCAACCCCCTCCACCTAAATGATACCCCTCCACCATCACCCTTCATCAAAAGACCGGTAAATGTAGTTTCGGATTCATCTGACGAGTCCGCAGCCGGTAGTGGGAACTACTCTACCTCCCTCACAACTTCAGTATCTGGGGAGAGTGAGGCGGAGATGAGGAAGGTGAGCCTCAGATTGGGGGAATTGCATGAACTAGGAAAGCCAAAGAGTGGGAAGATAGATTCGTGAGCCAAGTGGCTTACCACAAGTTTAGGGAGTGGTGGCCGGTGAGGAAATTGATACCATAGAGGAGCTTTATTGATAATGACCTTTTACCCCACAACCCTAATGTGCAGAGGGAGTTTAGAACTAGAAAGGGCTGGGAGTTTTCCACGGAGACGTGCATCGTTGCAAATGAGCACATGGTCAGGTAGTTCTACTCTAATGTAGACCACATCATCAAGGATACTACGGTGACCAAAGTTAGAAACAAAAAGGTGTTGTTTGATGGGAATTCTTCGAATGAGTATTTGGGGTTCAGGGATAAAGATGAGTCTCTATATCTGGCCAAGTTAGGGATGGGTGAGGAAGTCCGTCCTTGGTTGGCCCAGTACTTGGCAATCCCAGGTACTATTCTAGTGTGGTTGCAAGCAGGGAAAAAGATATATCGAAAGACCTTCAACTTTGAGGCTCGGGGGTGGTTGAATTTTGTATGCAGTCGGCTTGACCCTTCTACCCACGATCAGGCTATTCCACTTACCCGGGCTGCTCTTGTTGCATTTATTATGGTCGGGTACCCTATCGATGTGGGCGATGTGATGTCCCGTGTGATTTCTGCTGCAGGGCATGAGCATGACCGAAATTACCCCTTTCCCAATACCCTTTCAATGTATTTCCGGGACCTGGAGGTGGAAAAGAAAAGATATGATGTCAAGACCAAGCCTGTGGATCCTTACTCTTGGTACAGTATGCAGGGCCCGGACAACCCTAAGTCCAAGAACTACTAGCCACTTGCCTCTGCCCCAGCCGGCCAGTTTGAGGAGCCAGTTGCGGTAGAGCCTTCTACCGAGCCTGCTGCCACTACAATTGTAGACTTGCCTGCAGGACCTTCCTCTACTGCTGGTCCCATTACTTCAGCTGGCCCGGGGGTTCCATCCTCTAAGGCTCATCCCTTCACTGCCCATCAGTTGAGCCATACATTGGCTAGTTTGAACAACTGGATGTCAGCCGCGACATCCAAGTTGTCTACATTGTCTTCCACCATTGAGACCCAGTCAGCACCTCAGCCAGCTCAGATTCCTCAGTCCATTGAGGACACTTTGAAGAAGCTCCGAGAGAACCAAGAAAAGATTATGAAGACACAGGCCACCTTGTCTATAGTAGTGGATTCACATGGCAAGGCTCTAAAGGAGCTTGCTAAGGAGCACAAGAAGATGAGGAGGTCACGGGCTTCCAAGGAGTCTGTGAAACAGCTCAGGACAGATGTGGACAAGCTATTGGCAGACCAAATGCCTCTAGACTTGATATTCGGGGACCCAGCCCCAGCCCCAACCCCAACAGCACCAGTAGCAGAGCCCCAGCAGGAGCAGACACCCAGGCAGCCAAGGAAGAAGAGGAAGATCCCCAGCACAACTGATACAGTTATTGAGGTGGCAGCTCCACAGGAGGCCTCCTCCAGTTTGCCACATGATGCACCTGACATCCAGCCGGTCCAGGAACAAGCCTCAATCCCAACAGTTGAGCAGTAGGAGACCGGGAACCAATCTGTGGTTCCCGCACATACAGAGGACTTGGGGACCACTGATGATCCCATGCAGACGGACCAGGCTTAGGGAGCTCCTATATCCTTTCTTATGACTTTTTGATGCTTATTTTGGTAGTTGGCATTGGGGACAATGCCAGCTTTTATTCGTGGGGGTGCGCTACTTTTTTTGTTGATTATCTGGATGATTCTATATATTTAGTTGACTCAGTTTATATTTTTGGTTGATTTTCTATTTGGTATGTATATAACTTTACATTCAGTACTTTTATCATACCTTTTATCTTCTATTTTGGTATGTATATAAAGTTAAGTTACATTTTTGTATATATTCATCCCCCGTTGTATATTCTAATCCCCTATTGTAAATATTTATTTTATTTTCTATTTTCGTATGTTCGTAAAAAAATTTCATTTTTAGCTTCGTATTAGGCTCGCAACCCTTTTATTTTGTTTTTGGCGCTTTTAATAAGCCCTTGGTTTTCTTAATGCCACGGTTCTTTCTAAGGGTGGAGTATTGTGTGAACCGGGTGGCTCTTCACGATGATGGATGGCGTGATAACCTTCTTAAGGGTTTAAGTCTGTTTTTGCTTTTTCTTTTATTTTTAGTAGTTTTTAGTTAAGGGTACTTCAAGCATAGTGTCACTTGGGCCTAACACATTTTCCTTTGATACCATGGTTAAAGACAAGTGGTTGTGTTTAGGATGATGAAAGTAGTGACCTTGAGACTCTTGAGTTGACCAAACAAACATCATGTGGTCTTTTCGGGACTATTGTGTGCTCAATCGTATCTAAGGTTGTTGTGGGCCCTCGACTCTATGTCTTAAGCAATCCTTGAGTGTTTGTGGTGAGAAATTGAATTATGAGTCCAAGTCCCGAGCCAATGGTCTAGTACTTGACCTGAATGTTTTTAAGGCAAAATTTTGAGTGAAAATCGACTCGAGAAGTGATTATAGGCTCTCCTTGATCCAAATGATAAGTCGAACAATTTCATAGCCTACCAATGATATAATCCCTAGTTAACCCTTTTGATCTTTAAACCTTCTTCTTTCATGAACCAATGCTACAAGCATATACCTGTTTTAAATTTTACCCTATCATGGCACCCACATCTTCCCTTGAGTAATGGCAAAGTCTAAGTTTGGGGGGAGAGACAAGAAAGGAAATAAAAAGGGGTAAAAGGTACAAAAGCAAAAGAAAAGGAAGGTAATGAAAAGGAAAGAAAAGAAAAAGACAAAAAGAAAGCCCAATATGAAAAAGAATAAAAAGGGATTCAAAGAAAAATAAAAGTGAAGAAGGTGTGGAAAAAGTAGAAAAAAGGAGAAATGTTTTGAATATCTTAAGAAAGAGTGACAAAGTGTCTCTCTAATCCCTTGGAAGAGGTGAAATGACTCAAAGAGTCAAGTGAATTGTGCCAATGAATCAAAAGAAGTGCTTAAGGGAAGATTGAACCCACTTGAATAAAAACATATCCTACCCTTACCCAAAAGCCTTTACATTAACTCCACAAAAGCCCTATATGATCTTGAGTTGGATGACACTCGCATTAGTGGATACTTACATGAGGGTCAAGCATATGGTACCTAGAGCCGGACTTGTGACATTTCATTGAGAGAGACGAGTGAACTCCCATTAACCTCAGTTTGTGTGCTTATACTCTAAAAGGTGAGGTTTGCTTAGGGAGAGTTGAGGATGTATGAGTTTGGTTTCCACAACGACCAAAGTAATCAAGAGAGTTCTTTGATGTAATGAGTCAATTCTTAATGCTCTTGTGTCATACTTAATCCATAGTTTTCAAGGTTTGAATGTTGTTAATGATCCATTTGTATTGAGGGAAATTATTAGTCCCAATTGATGCTTGTTGAGGTTACTTTAGGATAGCTGTAATTACTTGGATTGTCCTTTAAGGGATGGATCTTATTTTGTTTGCTTGAGGACAAGCAAAGGTTTAAGTTTGAGGGAGTTGATAAGTCGGGATTCTAATATGTTTATGCCTCGGCTTTGGCTATAAATTGCTACAAAATAGTCTCAAAATGCTCACAAGTTGTGCTTGATTGCAGGTTTGATCGACAAAATAACAAATGTCAAAGATCGGCTCAAAAAGAAGTGAAACCTGCTCAAGTGTCAAAGTCTAAGTGAATTGAAGAAAAGAGAGCCTAGTGCGGACCACGCAAAAGCGAGTGCAGCGGTACTATAAAGTTAAGAGAGTTGACATATTCAAGATGGAGGCAATGCGGGTGCGGTACACTTCCACGCGGCCAGCGGTCAGTCTCCGCGGCCGCGCTACTCCTTTGTGCGGTCCACAGAGCAGAGGTTCAGAGAGCTCACATTTTGACAATTCCAAGCAATGCGGTCCGTGCTCGTTTATGTGCGGCCATGCCAACTTCCACCGCGGCCGCAGTTCACTTCCACGCGGTCCGCGGTCCCCAACTTCAGAGAAGCAGAAACCAGAAGTCCAAGGGCCAGTACGGCCACAGTCCATTTTGCGCAGTCCGCAGTGACCCTGCAGGGGTATTTTTGTCCAATTTTTTCAGCCTAGTATAAATAGAACATTTTACCATTTTTAGGTCAAGTTTTATATTACAGACTGGTCTGCGCTCGTGAGACTCACTTTTGTAGCCATTTTCGACACTTTTGCTCTCTATTAACGATAGATTATGGTAGTTTCTTTTTTGTAATCAATTAATATGCTTAGTTCTTCATGTATTTCTTCAATTTCTGTATCTAGCATGAGTAGCTAAACCCCTTAGCTAGGGTTGTGGCTCAACCCTAGTGTGGGTAATTGATGGGTGTTACCATTTAGGGTTAGAATGATTATGGGTGCTTGCTATATGCGTTGATTTTATGTTTTAATTTCGAATTTATGGTTGCAAACACTGATTCAAGCTTAGTGGGTCTAACTCCTCTTGAGAAAGAGAGTCCATGACCCCAAAATTGACCCAACAAGGAATTGGGATGGACTCATGAGAAATTATAGTTCCAATTAACGCGTTAAATCTTGAGAGATTAATCACCCTACTTGAACCCTAGTTGCTTGATCAAATTGGCCTACCCAATTGGTCTCTCGAAAGTTAATTGGGCAAAACCACTCTCTCTACCGAGAGGTGTAAGAGTGGGTACAATTGTGTAATGGTTAGAGCATAAGCCCCAAATATGTCAATCTATCCTTAGTAGCATCTACCCGTCAATTAGCCACCTAGGTAGTGTCACGACCCTAGTGGCCTTCTTAACATTAAATACAACTTAGAAATATTCTCGTAGCATAATTTTGTGTTAATCATTAGTTTTATAATCGTAGTTATAAAAATCAAAAACCAAAAATGTTTGAAGTGACATTAGGGGTACAAACACATCTCTAGACTAGGCAGAAAATCTAACTCCACTACTAGCGCCCTAAGGAAATCGATCCCGACCTCTATTCGGGTAAAAGATATTGCCAGTGATCAGTGAGTCTCCTTTCTCACCTCGTAAGAAGTAAATAACCCCTAGGTGAATTAAATAAATGTATGTGACTATCTGTGGGGGCTATGTACGTACGTGGTGACTAGAATCCGTGCGTAGCTACTAGTATGCTAATTATCCTGGTAATTTAAAACCTGTATCATAACATACTTGCAAATGCTTACGTTCTTGCTTGCTACTGAGATCACTTAGGACATGATAGTAATTGTAAATAAATATAAACGATGTACACACTTACTTGAGAACTTGTATGAATTTATTTGACTATAAATGATCAATGTGTGCTTACTTGATAATAATTGCTATTGTGGATCGGTCCGATCGCCTTGGTAGAAATAGATGCATCTATGGTTCGCATCATTCGACCCTCTAGCAGCGCACAATTATTATTATATTGGACCGGACCGTACGACCTCGGCATAATGTGCGCATGTTATTTATGTGGGATTCATCCATGATTTACTCTGTTTAAATGCTTTGAAATGTAAATTTGTATATGACATGACTACAATTGATATATTGTTTCTCCTTGTTCTTAGACTGTCATTATATTCTTGCTATCCATGCTTAGCATAAACCTAAAATATTATTGATATTGACCTTAGTAAGTGTCAAGTTGACCCCTCGTCATTACTTCTTCAAGGTTAGACTGGATACTTGCTGGGTACATGTTGTTTATTTACTCATACTACACTTCTATACTTAACTGTACAGGACCTGTGGTAGGTGCATCTAGTTACCTGTCCGACCCGCGTTCCTGATTCCTGATCGAGATCTCACGGTGAGCTGCCCCTTTTGAGCCGTTCAACAGCATACTGCAGTTCTCTTCTTTTGTTGTTGTTATGTACTGTCTATTCTATTTCAGGCAGTAGGATATTGGTAGTTTTGTGCACTCTACTAGTTTTCCTAGTACTTGTAATACTAGTTCCTGGCACACTTGTAGACTATTATTTTGGGATGTACTTATATTATTACGAACTTGTTAATTATTGACTGTTTAAAAGCTTAACTGTTAAGAAAAATATTGGGGTTGTTTTGGTAAAATAATGAGAACCCACTAGTTGAATTAGGGTTGGCTTGCCTGACAACAGTGTCGGGCGCCATCATGACCTACGATAGAATTTGGGTTGTGACACTTACGATGTCTAGAACACCAACCAAACGGCCTCCAATGACCTCAATCTATATAAAACATTAATTAACAATATCAATTATGCTACTCAAGTCAAATCTCAATATCAGAGACATTCAAGCTTAGAGTTTAATCTTACTATTCCACCTATCAAATATTATTATATTTATAAAGGCAAAAGAAATCTCCTAATATCTCAATCTAAGAACCGAAGCAGCAGTTTTACATAACTTCACAGATTCACACTTGCTAATTATTGAATCCTCACCTTGAATTTTTTTTTTCATGTACTAGTAAACTTAATTATCATTACAGTAATCGTGTCCTCTCATTATTACCTAATGATTAATTATTAATATGTCCCAAAACTTAAAGAGGCAAAAATTCGACAATATAAGTGAAGTAGTTTTCATAGCAGCCTTTTAGCATTCAAAGTTTTTTTTTTCTAATTCCACTAATCATTACCTAATTATTACTTGCCAATAAAATTCATTAAATCCATATCAAAATCAATATATATATATATATATATATATATATATATATATATATATATATATATATATATATGTATATAT